>CACRXP010000584.1:284552-305667 GCA_902702965.1 Spirometra erinaceieuropaei
TGGACTTCTAATTTAGAAACCAGGAATTGCATTTTGTAAAGATTCGGCCTACCTCGTCTAAAACTCGCATGCAAATTTATTTTAACTTGCTTTGATGGGACCCCGACGGGTCTTTAATAAAAATTATCTATCTATCTATCTATCTATCTATCTATCTAACGTCTTCTTAGAAACGGAGAACCCACAAAAACTTCAAGAATTCAGAAAACAACGAACCTTATGCAAATGACTCATCCGAGAATTACGAGCTTCTTATGAGCTGAAGCCCCTAGAAGAGGCGCAGCAAAAACCTAAAGCGTTCTATGCATATATCAGGAGCAATACGAAAAACCGGGACCATCTGGCAACCTTAAGGGACAAAAATAACCGAATTGTGAGCGATGACTTTCAAAAAGCCCAGCTTCTTTACGAGTTTTTCCAAAGCGTCTACACCACGGAACCACCCCCACAGTCCTGTTCTCTACGACTGCCCGCCAACCAACCGCTTATAAGCACAGTATTTTTTTTACTCCGCAGTTAGTTTTAGCAGAGCTAAATAAGCTGGATCCGGCCAAGTCACCTGGACCAGATGAGATCCCAGGTGTACTCCTGTGTCAACTAGCCGAAGAATTAGCAGAGCCACTTTATATAATCTTACAAAAATCGCTGGAAGCTGGCAAACTACCTGACACATGGAAGTTGGCAAACGTCGTACCTATCCACAAGGGAGGATCACGGCTATGTCCCACGAACTACCGGCCGGTTAGTTTGACGTGCATTTGCTGCAAATTGATGTAAAAATTAGTTAAAAAAATCTATTACATCACTCGATACTTTCCGCTGTCACACCGCCTCAGTTCAACATGGCTTCTGCGAAAAAAGGTCGTGCCTCACAAACCTGCTTTCATCACTCGAACACTGGTCAAAGGCCATGGATGAAGGAGATCCGGTTGATGTCATTTACTTCGACTTCAGCAAGGCGTTCGATTGCGTCCCACATAAGCGCCTCATCCAAAAGTTGTCAGAAGTAGGGATAAGAGGAAATCTTCTGAAATGGATTCAAGATTTCCTAAACGGACGGCGACAAAAAGTCACTGCGGGCGGCTACTGCTCAGAATGGGCACCTGTTACGATTGGAGTCCCACAGGGGTCAGTTCTTGGGCCGCTCCTATTTATTATTTACGTAAATGACCTAGTAGGGGAAGTGAAATCGGAAATAGCGCTCTTTGCAGACGATCTTAAACTTTGGAGAGCGATAAAAGACGAAGATGACGTCAAGATACTACAAGAGGACGTAGAGAATTTGCACGCATGGAGCGAGAAATGGTGCATGAAATTCAACGTCAAAAAATGTGCAGTAATGCACGTGGTATCAGCGAGGCGAAGAAAAAATGCACTCCCACGACAGTATCTCCTGGACAATCAACCACTTAAAACCGTAGATGTGCAAAAAGATCTCGGTGTGTTCATTAAAGACGATCTAAGCGTCACCACGCTGTGTTCTAAAGTCGCTGCGCGGGCAATATCCGTTATGAGCGCGATACGCAGAACGTTTATACACTTGAATAAAGATGTCTTTGGCAAAGTATACGGGACATTTGTGCGGCCGCACCTGGAATATGCGGTACAGGCTTGGCGGCCGTGGCTTCGGAGGGATATAGATATCCTAGAAGGTGTACAACGGCGTGCTACAAAGGCTGTTCATGGCCTAAAAAACTTCACGTACGGGCAGCGCCTGACGGCCTTGAACCTCTATCCCCTCCACTACAGGCAGGATAGAGGTGACCTCATAGCAACGTTCCAGTTGGTAAAAGGACTTAATATGGATGTCAACTGGGAAAAGTTTTTTGAAATGGCACCCAAGTCCAATCTCAGACGACATGATTACCAGCTTAAAAGGGAACTGTGCCACACGAATCAACGCTCCTCCTTTTTCTCACAGAGGGTCATTCGCCACTGGAACTCTTTGCCGGAGTTTGTTGTTAATTCCCTACCGTGAACGTGTTCACGAGACAACTGGATGCTTACCTGCTGAAAGACAACCCGAACTGCCGAAGCCTGATCTAACGGTCTACTTAAATGGCTATAAATATACTACTAACAAGATTTCAACAGATCCTCTTTTGTGCGTCCGAAAGCGGTGAACAAAGTTTTTTCGCATTTTTTTCGCGAATATAATACCCCTTTCGCCTTTATGTTACATTATTAGATTTATGAATTCTCCTTACTAAAACTACAAGCAAAAGCTTTGCAATTTAACTATTTCCCCTTATATCTGTACCCACTAAATGGAGTTTTCGGGGCTTCTGTCGTTTACTCCAAATATACTGACTGATACTGACTGACTTAACTGTAGAGCTTGCAGCACCCAGATGGACAGGAGAAGTTATCGGTCTAGCTGATGTAGACGAATTTTCATGTGTCCCAGCGGGGCTATCCGGAGGATACGAAACGACAAATGGGACTGCTGCGGCTGCTGCAAGTTTAGGAGCAAGCAATTGCGTCAAGTGGCTTGAGTGAGATGGAGATGTAGGAGTAAGGGGAAGGAGGGAGTCAGATGTCGCAGGAGTAGGACAAGCTGAATCCTCACGGCCACTTGTATTATGCTCGAATTGGTGAGCATTAGACTGAGAAGCAGTGGGTTTACGTAGGAAGAGAGACCCGATTCTACGCTCCATAGGAGTGAGATCATGACAAAGGAAAAATTTTGCATTTTCCAGGTAGGCAATGACACGATCTCGATGGGCAAAGATAGTGTCAACCTCGATTGATGAAAATAATTTGACTAAGGTGGACGTATTTTTGCTACGGAAGGACAAGCGGTTAGCATCGGCTATTTTGTAGTTGAAACCACATGAATACAGGAAATTGTTCGTAACATCAGTTGGCCGAGCAGATCGAAGAACATTTTTTAACAAAAAGTTATAAGCCCGCCTTTGTCTATCACTAGATTCCCTGGCGATCAGATGAACAAGGGAGTCAAGAAGCCTACATTCCTCAGGGGGAATATTGGAGATGTTCTCGTCGAATAATTTTCCGAGAATTGACAACAGATTGCCAAACTTTAGCAGAAAACCATTGCAGTTGTCAAGAGCAGACATATTAAGCTGCCGACCAATTACAACGGGTGACGACTGACCAGTTATATCTGCTGACATAGATTTAGGTAAGCTTTCTGAATTAGATTTAGTTAAGAGTCTGACTTAAATTTATTTAAGTCATGCTTACGTACAGATACCGAGAGCTTACGACGACCTGTGACTTTTACTCTCATTTTGTCTCGAGGCAAGTTGTGATTAAGAAAATTGCTGGCAGACAAGATGACTGAATTTCATCTAGAGGCTTACGATATAAAAATAAATTACACAGTTAGAGGGGAATCGAATGCACAAAATGCGAATTGTAGAGTGCGACTGGTGGTCAACAGGCGCAGATCAGCAGAACTCAAAAAGGAGATGCCGACAGGCTGTTCTGGGTGAATAGGCCTGTAGTTAACGAAATTTAACCAAAAAACAGGGGCTACAATCGCTAGGTCTCCCAGAAAAACCACTTAACATAATATCTTCCACTTATCTTCAAATTTAATCTCCCTGAAGTCCGCTGGTCTCCGCCTTCAGGCCCCAGAAGGTTCGATGACTTTCTTGAGGCTGTGGATGTCGGGATGTGGACTCAGGTTGTTGATTTTCCCACCCGAGGCTAAGTATACTTGACCTAATTTTCTGTAGAGGCTGCTTGCCATCGTCAGTGTCATCCCTAGGCCCACTCGGGGGCTCAGACCATGACATAGTTGTTTCAACGTTGGAATTCGAGGCTGACAAAATGTCGTCCCAAAAGTATAACTTTTTCCGCGATTTCCGATCAACTCGCTCAACCGAATTATTAACACGCCTTAATTCCTACGACTGGAGTGAGTTCTTCCTTAGTTCGGATGTAAATGTTTGCACTGCAAAATTGTACGAAATTTTGGATCCGCTTATTTCTCGTTTTGTCTCCCGTAAGAAAATTATTAATGTTGGGGATGAGATTTTCCTACCTTTACCCTTTCGTCGCAGATTGCGCAGGCTTTATCGTCGTTTCCATCTGCAGAACGATGTTTCTGTTCTGCCCCTGATTTGTGATATTTTTGATCGAGCTAAGAGATTGTCTGAAGAAAAACAGCTAGCCGAAGAGGTTCAGTTTACCAAAAACCATTCGTTAAATGTCTCGAAACTTTTCTCTAGAAAAATACGAACTCAGAGAAAGACGCAGTATCCCATCCTCCGAGACGATCTCGGAAATCCCATAGTTGATGCCCAGTTAACCGCGGATAGCTTCAATGATTTCCTGTCCAAAACGTTTATTGAAAACTCGACCACTCCGCTTCCGACCATCGAGTCATTAACCGGGGCAGTTCTAGAAACTGTAACTTTCACTCTGTGGGATGTGACTGTTGCGATTTGGCGTTTTCGTCAATCTTATAGTCCAGGCCCTGATGGTGTCCCAGTAAGCATTTTAAAAGCCGATGCAAACACGATTTTCCCATCCCTCTTATGCAAGATATTTAATCTCGCTCTTGAAACTGAAACCTATCCTACCTTTTGTAAGGAATCACACATTCTGCCCATTCCTAAGCACGGCAAATCTACATCATTTGATGACTTTCGGCCAATAAACACCCTCCCTGCAGTTTCGAAGATCTTAGAGACATTGATCAAAGATAAGATGGTGCGTCACTTAACAGCGAATAACTTACTGAGTGCTGCTCAGCATGCATTCCTCAAAGCTCGATCTTGTGACACCTGTCAACTCTCTTTCTTTGACTATGTTCTCCAATCTAGGGACCATGGTTTTGCTCTTTACACAGTATATTTCGATTTCACTAAGGCTTTTGACCGTGTTGACCATGCTCTTCTCCTCTTGAAATTGTCCTCTTTCGGAATAGGTGGCAAACTTTTGAATTTTATATCCTCTTACCTGGGCACTCGTACACAACGAGTTAAGATTTTCAATACCATCTCCAACCCCACACGTGTGAGGAGTGCAGTCATTCAGGGTAGTGTACTCGGCCCACTTCTATTTTGCCTTTTCGTTAATGATGTACCCGATTTATTTCAGAACGGTAAGCCTTTCATGTATGCCGATGATCTTAAAGTTGCATATCGATATAAGTCGGCAGATCATGACATCGTGCTTGAGTTCCTAAAGAGCGATCTACAGGCTTTCGCCCAGTGGTGCCGCACATGGCGCCTTTCTCTTTCTTGGCATAAGTGCTCAGTCCTGGTGGTTGGCGACGACCGCCAACCTCAACTAAGTATTGAAGGTCACGCAATAAATGTGCCAGGGGTTATAAAGGATTTGGGCGTATCATACTCCAAGAGTCTCAATCTCTCGGAGCACTGTGCCTTGATAGTCTCCAAAGCACGTAGAACGACCGGGTTTATCCTCCGAAATTTTAAAACTAGGGACATTAGAATGCGCCTTTTCAACATGTACGTTAGACCTGGTCTGGAATACTGTTCGTTTTCATTTAGCCTCATGCGTGCTACTGAGCGGAAGAAAATAGAATCCGTTCAACACTTTTTTACCAAGAGAATTTTAACCCCAGAACACCGACACTTGTCTTGCCAAGAACGTTGCCGGCTTACAGGCCTCGATCCTTTATGGTTCCGTAGATTACAAAAGGGACTATTTTTGCTTTTTAAACTCTTATATAATCACACATTTAACCCACTTACCTCTTTAAGACATCATATCCACCCACGACGTAACAGTCACCGTGAGGTCTTCTTATTTCTGCCTCTGGCACGTACTGTTAAATATCGTCGGTTCTATTCTGTAAATGCAATTGCTATTTGGAATAGAGTCCCCATGAGTGTGAAAACTCTGCAAAATTATCCTTTATCTAAGAGAACTATTACTCGATTTTTGCATTCAGAAAAGCTCCCACAAATTTTGGGTGCTGAATCTACTGATCGAATCTACCGTAGCGATGGCGTTTGTGGTCTCTGAACACTATGGCCGGTCTCACCAGCTGTTCCTCAACGCCTCTACTTTGGCTATCCCCAGCTTCATGAAAGGAATTTGACGTCCGATAATCTCCGATACCGTGCAACCTCCCCCCTTCTTGACGGTCGATATTCTACCACCGCCGGCAGTTTTTTCTCCTGAGCCCTCCAAACCACAAAAACCACCATCAACTATATTTTTATCCCTTAAGTTCAGGAGTTTTTTTTCACTGCTGGTCGGATTTGTGTTTAATCGCTTCCCTTGACAATGCCTGTAAACTGGCATTAAATAAAATTTATTTATTTATTTATTTAAAACCAGCGGCTTGACCTTGACCTTGTTCCTTATACACTTGGACGATGCCGCAAGAGCTTCAGACTGCGAAGTAAAAATGTTTGCCGATGACAAAGATATGAAATGTAATTCAAGGTCATGCTGACGAAAACAGACTGCAGGTGAACCTAGATCAGTTGGAGGAGTGGCCGAACCGTTGGCTCCTGCGGTTCAACCTTGGTAAATGTTGCATACTTCGCCTAGACAACACAGCCAGTTCCGCCAGCACAAGAGACTACTTTCTGGGCGGTACAGCCCTACAAGAGTTCGAAGCCCAAAAGGACCTCGGTGTGCTGACGACGAGTTCCCTAAAACCATCCACCCGTTGTTCGAGAGTGGCAAAAAGCTCAATGTACGTACCGTACGCCATAAAGCGTGCGTTTATGGACTTTGACGAAGATGCTTTCTCAAAGACATTCGGGACATTCGTCCGGCCGCATTTGGAGTATGCATGTGTAGTACAGACAACTACGTAGGGACCTGATACAAGCTTTCCGCATCGTGCGCAACCAGGACTGCTACCCTGCATCAGGAGACTTCTTCGAGTTGGTGACTACGACTAACCTGAGAGGCCATCCACTCAAACTACGTGTGACTGGTGCCCGGCTAGACACGCGAACGTCCTTCTTCTCCAACAGAGTGGTTACAGCTTAATATGCCTTGCCTGAGGATGTTATTATGTCGGGGTCCGTAGACACTTTTACACGGAAGTTTGATCAACATTGGGGCGTGCACCACAATAACTCCGGACTACGGTCACCTTGATAGCCAAAGTTAGCAATTTAGTGTTATGACGATGCTACTACCAATATTCAAGCAACATATGTGTATGTAATTTATTACTTTTGGACCACGTCGCACACCGCTGTTCGCATTCACTATGATGCCTGCAGACTAAAAAATTTACACTTCTTTTCCTGCATCTTAGGTGTGCTTCAACTGTCTGATTTATTGAATCAACAAATCGAGTTCATATACGTTTAAATGCTCTTAACGCATGAAATCCTCTGTTCATCTGGACAGTTTTTGTTATTCCCCTTGCATTTTTTCATGTTACTTTCTTTACATTTTCTCCATATAATTCCCCTGCATGTAACCAATAGGGATTTTTAGGGTACACACCAACTTTCCCTGAAAAACACTGATATCGATACTGAAAGCGAAATGACTTGGTGGGACTTAGGAGACTATCTGTGATGGAAGACGTGAGCAACAGGTTTGGAAGGGCTTGCATCACAAACGGCTAAAACAGCCTACTCCTATCTCGCGCGTGCCTCATTTTTGAAGCCAATTCAAGTTTCTCTGCAATTATTAAATTAACTGAAAATGAACTTGTGGATGGAGCACTCAGCTTCTTTCATAGTTTTTAAACTTGGTTCTAAGGAAGTGTGGAACAGTGGAAGATGCAACCTTTGATCTAAACTTATTCGGTGGAATAAAGTTGAGAGAACCCTTTGTTAGACACGGCACTAAATTCAATTCAATTCAATTATTTTTATTAAAGACCCGTCGGGGTCCCATCAAAGCAAGTAAAAATAAATTTACATGCGAATTTTAGACGAGGTAGGCAAAATCTATACAAAGTGCAATACATAGTTTTTGAGATTAGAAGTCCGTTAAGGAAAATGAAAAACGAGGGGTGAAAAAAAATATCCACAGCAAAATTAAAAAACGATTGTATTAATTTAACAGGAGAAAAAAACCCTCAAAAAATAGCATCAAAAAAATGCAGGGAGGACTGGCCTGCATGTGGCGCATTCTGTGAGGGCACGATGCATGAACTTAAAAATTGGAATAATTAACATTTCTGGTGAGGGATCTTAGGTAGCGAGACTACTCATAAAGGAAGGAAACGTGAACAAATACGGAAATTCAATGGCGGCATGCTAAATTCCCGGTGGCCCTTTCTCAGTGTCATAGAAAAAGTTGTCTGGGAAGGATGAGGAAAATAAAAGTTTAATCGAGTCAGTATTCAGATAAAGGCGTAGCCTTCTCTTAAAGGTGCGTAGATTTTCTGAAGATCTTATATTTATTGGAAGGTTATTCCACAGGAAAGTATACCTGGGAGCGAAAAAAGGGAGCGCTTGGAGGTGGAGGACGCTGGAGGAGGTATAATTAGAGACGAATTGCGAAGATTGTATGGGCGACTACTAGGGGTGAGTGCTGAAATCCGAGGAAAATTTGCACTATGATTAATGCGAAAGAGGAGACAAAAGCCTGCTTATAGTCTTCGAACCCATAAAAATTTTAGGTTACTTAGCTGGCATCTATCTGAGTAGGAGATATTGGGATATTCCCTATCTAAAAGTTTTTTAGAAAAACGTCTTTGGACATTTTCAAATTTAAACGACTGGCTTCATTCATCAAACCAAAGAATAGGCAACAATACTCGAGAATGGGAAGTACAAACATAGGATAGAGCCTTAATTTAATTTCAGGAAGAAATTGTAAGAAATAAAGCCACAAATCTGGGCAGCTTTGGCTGTAATTCCGTCAGCGTGCGGCGACAGATGAAGATTACTAGTGTAGCCTAAACCTAAATCCTTGACGGTGGTACATTCAGTCATAGGTGTGCCTTGAAAGACCACTGGTTGGGGTAGCCTATCAGGTCCAAAGCACATATAGCGACATTTAGACGGAGAAAATTCTATTAGCCATTTTGAGCTCCAAGCTGAGAGAGCAAGCAAGTCAGAATGGATTTGCTCCAGGCAATGAAGGCTCGTAGAGTTTTTGAAAGAATATACACATTTGAGATCATCGGCATAAATAAATGATTGAGAATGTTTAACTGCTGCTGAAATATCATTTATGTAAAGCAAGAACAAAAGGGGACCTAAAACGGTACCTTGTAGGACACCGCTTACAATAGGACTTTCACTGGAAAGTGAAGATCCCACCAAAACCTTTTGTTTACGATTAGACAGGTATGACCTGAGAAAGTCTATTAGTGGACTGTGAATTCCCTTAGCTTTTAATTTAATCAAGAGTCTTTTATGTGGTACTTTATCAAAGGCTTTACTAAGATCAAAATAAATATCGACAACAGATAGGTGATCATTACGAAGAGAGGTAAGTAGATTGAGAAACGACGGATGACATGTTTAACAAGAGCGATCTGGTAAAAAACCATGCTGAGAAGGGTTAAGAACTTGATTGGCTATGCAAAATTCGGTAATTTTTACGGCGATAATTTTTTCAAAGATTTTGGCGAGAGAGGGTGTTTTATGGACATCTCGATAGTTCTGTACTTCAGAACGACAGCCAGACTTAAATACTGGAATAATAACAGAAGTTTTCCAATAGTCAGGGAAGAAGCCATTTACGAGAAATACTGAAAAGATTTTACTAAACAGAGGAGGAAAATCTCTTAGCTGTTTTATCAAAGAGTTTGGGATATTGTCCGTACCTACTGAGTGAGAGTTAGGAAGATGGCCTATCAGTTTTTGAATACATTCAGGAGGAAAATTAATGAAGCTAAGAGAAGCATCAGACAACGAAGGAATTAAAGGGATCGGATCAGTTTCAATGGTGAAATGTTTGGAAAAGAACGAATTTAAAATTTCAGCTTTGCCTGACTCCTCAGTAATGAAGGCATCGCTAGCACTAAGCAAGGGCGGAATGACTTGATGGGACTTAGCAGATGATCTCTGACGGAAGATCTGAGCAACAGATTTAGAAGCATTCACGTTATTAATAGCTAAAGACTCTCTACGCCTATCTCGCTCGAGCCTCATTTTCGAAGCTAGTTCAAATATTTCAACGTTTCTTAGATGGACTGATAATGAGCTCACAAAAGGATCTTTAAATTGCTTCCGTAACTTTTTAAGTCTGTTTTTAAGAAAGTGTGGGATAGCGGTGAATTAGCACTCGATTTGAACATCTTCCGAGGAATAAGGTCAAGAAGTCTTTCTGTTACGCATTGTAATAAATTGCTGAAAAAATTTAGATCATTATTTGAAAAAATATTGTGCCAATCAAGAGTGCATGTAAAGTTATCTACTAATTCCTTGTTAACATTAGCAAAGTCAAAAATACTACGTTGAACTGTTGGCTTTGCGGAAATGGCAACTGGAAGGCGACAATGGATTAATGCATGATCACTTGCAAAGAGGTCATGATAAAAATCCATAGATAAAGGGAAGGTGCCATTAGTAAAAATTAAGTCTAAAAAACTATCGTTTCTGGTCGAAGAGTGAACTAATTGAGTCAGGTTTGAAAAGTAAATTGTGTCAAGCAGTTTCTGGAATTTAGGAGGAGAAGTATGTGTGTGCCAGTCAATTTCTGGCAAATTAAAATCGCCTACGATTATCTTGACATCGAAAGAAGTTTCTGCAATTTTTTCAAAGAGTTCACAAAGTTGGCTTTCATGTCCGGAGGAAAAAGGAGGATTATATACACATCCGACTAAGGCTTTCCTATTTTGCGGAAGGATTACCGAAGCAAAACATATATTTCCAGAGAAGGAGGAAATGTTCAAGTTATAAGGCGATTGTGCAAGTGATTCTCTTATGTAAAGAAGGCATCCACCGCCGCGTCTTTCGGCACGGTCCTGGCGGTATAAACTGAGGCTATCTATATTAAGGGCCGAGTCTGAAATTAGAGTGTGGGCCCAAGATTCTGTAATGCACAATACGTCTGTGTCAAACTCAACAGCTACACTTCTTAGGTGTGCCATCTTTTGCACGACAGATCTTGCGTTGAGAGAGACAATACTGAGCGTATTCCTAATATGTAGGTTCCGCTCATTGCTACTTATAAAAAAGGAAGAGCCGGAGGTTGAAAATTAAGCTGTTGGAACGAAGCAATTGGTGGAGGACAAAGTTGCTGCGGTCTAAAATTTATGGGGTAATTACTAACTAGAGATGCAGCATTAGGTGGAAAAACATTTGAGGAGGACCCGGGAAGAGGAAAACTATTTTGTTGGGTTGGAAAAATAGGAGACAAGAAAATAGGATTTTGAGAATTGTTAACATAATATGAGGGTAGTTTATGTTAGGTGGCGGACGTAACGGTTTCGGGAAACAGTTAACATCAGGAAAGGGCTTTATTATTTGGGGCGTCAGACTAGCGATGGGTTTGAAAAATTTATCAGCAATGTAATATACTTGCATTTTGCAGTCTGATTTGTAAGAGGGCTTCACAACTGTGGCGTTAAGTTGAGAATTCAGGATAGGAACAGGTAAATATCTCCCTGAACTCTCATCTAGCTTATTAGACCTAACTGCAAGGTCAGACCTGAGTGGCCAGGCGTGGGAACGGGGTGGATTCGATGTAAGCTTATTAACTAAATCACTATTCTGAGTGCTGGGAGCCGGTTGTGCTTCAAGGACTGGCCCATCTCTACTGTTAAAATCAAGCTCCCTTTTAAATTTGGGAGCCGCATTTGGAAAATCCTTGCTCCGTGGGGGAGTTTTAAAGAGGCTAGTTTTAACCGTCTCTGTGATAATGTGATTAGTCGAAGAGCTAGATGGAACTGGGGCCGCTGTAGATAGTGGGAGGACTTGGTCGACACCAGATGGAGAAACTGCTATAGAGGTAAAAGGCATTTGAGTAGAATTCGGGGGTGGCTTTACGTTTGGTAATGGGGGAGAAACTTTTCGTTGCAGTGGAACGACTCCAGGCCATTATTCGAACAAATACTGTGCCAATTTAGGGCGCTGGAAAATTTATTTACTAAGTACTTGCTAACGTTAGAAAAATCAAGGCAGTTAAGTTTCACCGTTGGCTTTGCAGGAGGGGAACTGGATGACCGCACTGAGTTGGTGTTTCATCACTCGTAAAAAGGCCACTTTGGGAATTCACAATTAAAGGATGAATGACATTAGCAAAAATCAAATCTAATATGCCATCGTTTCTGGTTAATGAGTTGACTAGTTGAGATCCGTTTGACAAATGAATACTGTCCATGGACGCCCGGGGCGTGGGTGGGGAAGTACTTGCATATCATTCGGACTAAAATCGCCTGCTCTCATGTCGATATCGGAAGCAGTCTCCATGAATTTTTCAGAGTTTGCAGAGACGGCTTTCACTGCCAGATCGGCAAGGAGGATTAAATACGCCGCCCATTAAGGCTTTCCTATTTTGCAGGAGATTATTGGTACGAAGCAGATATTTCCGGAAAAGGAAGAAACATCCAGATGACTGTGTAAATGTGCGAGTGAGGCTGTGACATATAGAAGACAGCCACCGCTGCGTTTTTCAACGCAGTCATGTCGGCATAACTCGAGATTATCTATAGCTGTCGCCGAATCGGAATGTTGAGAGTGTGTCCAAGATTCTGTAATGCACAAAACATCTGGATCAAACTCGAAGGTCACAGTTGTCAGCTGAATCATTTTTCGACTGAATGATCTCGCGTTGAGGGAAATGGCATTGAGCGCATTCCGGAGATTCAGGTTTCGTTCCATACTGTTTATAAAAACGGAGGGTCTGGCGGTGTAAATGTAAATTGTAGGCGTTTAGTAAGATAAAAAAAAACAGCGGGAGCTCCTGAGAGGACACTGGAGATTGATTTTCAGAGCTTGGTCAGGTTGAGACGAATGTGTCCAGGTGCAGAACGCAGACGTTTGCGTGCGCGCACCCTGGAAAATAGGCCTATGGAATGAGAATGTAACCGTGCACTTCGACGCCGCGTGGCTTTGCCACAGGCACGGGTTTGGAGAAGACGGGCATATACCGTAGGTTGAAACTTACATGAGATAATAGAAAGATTTCACAGAATTGCAAGCACGATTTCCCCAAGTGGACCGACAGACCGAAAGTTGCTACTGAGATTGAGGGTTTGGTCCGTTGGTCTTTGAGTTAGGGTTGTTCGACGGATACGGTTAGTGTAGTGGTTTAGTTTACTGTTGCCTGGGTAATCGTAGCTGGTAGGACTAGTATTAGTACTCTGGAGATCAGAGGATAAACAGATGGGGCAGACTTTGGGTTTTTGCATGATTCGTGATACAAAGGTCACGGGTATTGACTAAAAGCCCAGACACATACAGTGCGCGACCGATCTCATGAAATGTTAGCCGAAATCCTGAAATGCATTTTCGATTAGGAAGGATTACTTAGGTGGGGTTGTAATATTGATCATTCTGAGGCAAAATCCTATAGTATTTCAGACTTACCAGAATGTCGGCTTTTGATTGAGCTTCTTTTCGATCTCCTGAAGAAATCGCACTCGGTAAAAGATGACTACATAAGTAGCATGAATTTTTCCTGTTGATTTTCGATGGTCTTGTAAATTAAAATATATTTTATAGAAAACATGCACAAAATATGCTTTCTTTTACTCCTTCGGTAGGAAATCACATTGTCTTAATATTTTATGCCCGAAACAAGTGTATATTTGGGTTTTAAAAGAGTTCTATAATTCCTGAATAATTTTGAGCCTGATCCGCTATTGCATTAGCGTCTGGCGACTTCAGTCTACAAGGTGCAGGCTTTCCGCGTAAGGAAAATAATTTATTCCTCTATGCCTTTAAGAAGGTACCACATATAGTCCCTAAAATTTCGCAATTGATCCGGACTGTGTTGTGCATTTCAATAGGAGCATTGGTAAACAGACATGTGCGGTCCTGTATGCATGGACATCGCACGGCCTTAAAAATCTCATAATTAAAAACTTTTTTAAAACCCAAGTATACACTTTCTTCAGGTATAAAATATCAAGACAATATGATTTTCTAACAAAGTTGTAAAATAAACCATATTTTGTGCATGTTTTCAATAAAATATATTTGAATTTACAAGGCAATCGAAGATTAATAGGAAAATGCATGCTAATTAAGTAGTCATTTTTTACAAAGTGCGGTTTCTGCAGGAGATCAAGAGAGTTGCATCCCAAAGCCGAAATTCTATTGAGTCTGAAATGCTATAGGCTTATGATGCATGCTTATCATTCTTACAACCCCACCTAAGTAATCCTTCCTAATCAAAAACGTATTTCAGAATTTCGGCCAACATTTCATGAGATCGGTCGGGAACTCTATTTTGTCAATATTTAACCGTTATGCGACGCGACTGCGGCGAGGTGAGCTCGTAAGTGGGTCCTTAACGTCCCCAGGCATGACTCGCAGACTAATGACTGTCTGTTAACAGTTCACAAATAGCACGCTGTTAACCCGTTGATGTTGATGGATTTCGGCTAAAATATTATTATGAACTTTTTCGCTGGGATTCAAAAGTCTGTTGTGGGGAATTTGCTCCAAGTTGGTAGATTAGGTTCCGATGAGATCAAAAAGTTTAAATTTCGGTTTAGGTGTGAGGTGGGGAACATTATGGAATGACCTATGCTAAAGTGCTTAGGATTAAGAATTGTGACTAATTCCATGGGAGGGATTTAACAGTCAAGGTTTAGCAGCTCAGGCTAAGGTTACGATTGTAGTTGATGTTAGACATAACTTTGTGTTATGGCTTCCGAAATTTGAATTACTGGGTCAGGGCTTGGTTTAGGCTTGGGGTCCAATGCTTGGGGTTACGGCTGTGCTTGATACGCTTGATGATTAGAATCAGGGCCAGGCTGAGTGGTAAATGTCTAGGCTAGAGGTTAGATTTAATGGCTAAGGTCATGCGTAGTGTTAGGAAGTGATGCGAAGTGTTAGAGTGACAAGGCGTGTGACGTCTTATTGTTTGTTTTGGACTGATTCAAATTGGTCTTACTACAGCTCATGTATCCGCACTTGATGAGTTATGGATTAATATACCCGTAGACGTTCGGTTTATATAGTGCCTTTCGAAAGCGTCCTAATATTTAGGTTTCCTTGGCTAAAAGGTTCCCATATGTGCACTCATCTATCGCAGTATGCTGTCCCCATGATTTCATCATGATGAGTTCGGCCGGCCAACCCTACTGCGCACTTGGCAGTCATCTCAATGGTAGAGTAGAATAGGTTTATTGTAGCGCCTCTTGGGCACTGTCAGTCTCCTTTGGACACAGGAAAAAATTCTAAACCAAACCCATCCAATTCGTCTGCACTTTGACTTCATTGGTTTTGGTTGTCTGTTTATTCAAAAGAGCGCGAATTCAGAGTTTGTTTTAAGTTGAAAAAACCTGGGTTCCAAGGCAAAATAATAGCAAAGTTAGAAAAAATACGATGAATACAATAAAGAGATTGCGCGCTACAAGAATTGGCAAGTCGTTTGTCTAAACAGGGTTCTACTTACTAAGTTTTAAACGCATGAAAAAATCTCGATCCTGCGGATGGTCTAGGCCGGAAAACTAAGCAGAAGGGCATATTTAGTTGGGACATCCTAGGCTCCCATCGTCAACCAGTCCGTTGTAAGGCGTACGCCACTAGTCGAAGTAGCACTACTGCGTTCGCGTACCTTGCATATTTTCGGTTTGACTCTGTGTGGAGGAAAAAACATCACTATAGGAAGGGCAAACGGATGAAGTGCACACATGAAGCGCGGGATAAAATTAGTATTCAATAAGGTAATGAGCTCTTCCATAAATCGTAAGCAAAATATTGTAATAGGGGCTCCCAAGAGTCCACGCCTTGCATTCCGAAGGAACGGGTGATGCATGACCTAGACCTTCTTCATCAATACGCTAGTGGTTTCCTGAAGGATGGGAAAATATTCATCGTAAAAAAGCTTTCCGACTAGGCAAAGCGGACGCAGATCGTGACCTAAACACATCCCCAAGACTCCTAAAAATTATTTTAGAGAACGAAACCAAAGCAGCGCTTCTGTTAGAAGGTAGAACGGCCTTGGGGAGCTTGCACAAGGGAAAGTTTTTTCAACGAGACTTCGAACCGAGGGGAAGACTAAAAATGAGAGAACTGAGAGCAGAATTGAAGGAGTGAATTGGCAGAGGAGAGTAAGGGCTTAGGATCCAAAATGGACAGATAGTCCAGACCAAGGAGTCTTTCCTATGGCCAAAATCTGTCACAATGAAGGCCGGGCCTCGCCAACTAAACCATCATTGAAGGTTATCTCCGCAAATAAACTCAGCCTCTTCAACAAACTGGACAATCTAAGAGACTTAGTTGATGAAATTAAGCCAGGCATTATGGCTTTCACAGAAATCTGGCTTACTGAAAATATCGCCAATACAGAAATATCAGTTAGAGAATTTCAGCAATTCAGGAGAGACAGACTAAGCCGAGGAGGAGTCATGATTTATGTTACTTGAAAGCTGACCGTTATGGCGGATGTACATAGTCTGGTACGGAATGTAAAACTGCTAAGCATTACCATATTTGCTGAGCATGCCCTATCACTGACGCTTTCGGTGGTGTACCGTTCACCTGAGCATACTTCTGACCAAGATTTCCTGCTCATAACTGAACAGTACAAAGCCATTGAGAAATAGGGTGTACTTATTGTTGTGGATTTCAACGACCCTGGCATTTCAGTTTATTTCAGTTTATTTGGTAAGGATAATAGACAAAGCCTTTGAAAACCCTATTGATTACATGTCAGTTCGTTAGAAAAAACTGTACACGAGCAATAAAAATATTCGCTTTTAAAACAGTACTGGATTCATTTGAGTAGCATTGTCTCAGAGAAAATATTTGCGGGCTCGTGGGATATTAGTTCAGATTCAGACTGTCGAGGGAAAACAGGGGACACAAATAATTATCCAAGTGTTTCTTGAAGAGTTGCAAAGACGTAGCCTCCACGACTGACTGAAAGAGATCGTCCCATTTCTCCAACACTCTTTGCGTGAAAATTCAAAACGAAGATTCAGCCTGGACATTGTTGTCCGTAACTTCATCGAGTGACCACGAAGACTGGGTGAAGGGTGCCACTGAAACATGTCCTAAAATTTAAGTCCATGCTCAAGGCCATGTATTATCTTGTAGACGAGGATAAGATCACCTCTTTGCTGCTTGCAACACAGAGGGAATAAATTAAGGCAATTCAGTCTGTCTGTGTAGGATTGGCTTTTTAGACCGTTTACCAGCTTTGTTACACGGCGCTGTACCCGTTTGAGGCATGCTTGGTCCTTTACTAGCCAGTACTGCCATGCTTGTATGCCATATTCTAAGTGGGGCCAAACAGAGGTGCCGTAAACTCTTCCAAAGGTCTTGGCCAAAGGTTACGAACGCCTTTTGATTGCATGGAGCACTCCCATGGCATTTTTCGCAGCCTTTTTGCACCACTGGAGTGCGGATTTCATGTCTTTCTGTATCCACACCCCGAGATTCTTCTGTGAAGATTCTGCGGGGAGTCTTATATCTTTCAGGTGATAAGTCCTCAGGCTCTCATTTGAATGAGAGTTGGTTGGACGCAGATTAAAGACGGCACACTTCTGCACATTGAAATTTAGAAGCCATTTCTCCGACTACGCTTGCAGTCGGTGCAGATTATCTTGAAGGGATCTCTGATCAGTCGGACCCTTAATGACTTGCCAGAGCTTAACGTCGTCTGTAAACATTATTTTGCCGCAGTCGAGTTCCTGAAGGCTGTCATTAACATAAAGGGTGAAGAGCAATGGTCTCAGAACTGAGGCTTGAGGCACACCACTGGTCACATTCACCCATTCTGACATATCATCTGCGATACAGACACGTTGTTTCCGACCAACCGGAAACGCTCTAATCCAGTTCAGAAGATCTCGCAGATTCCGATGGCGCTCAATTTGTGAAGAAGGCGTTGGTGCGGAACAGTATCGAAAGCTTTGCGAAAATCGATGTACACGACATCGACCTCAAAACCCTCTTCTAGAGCCCTGGTCCAGATTTCCAGACAAGCTAGCAGATTTGAGAGGCAGGAAAGTCCTCTCCGGAAGCCATGTTGAAGATCCTGCAAGAGGTTATTTTTTTCACAAGACTGCTGCATAGCGCTCTTTACTATAGCTTCCATCGTTTTGCACGGGAGGCAAGTTAAGCTAATAGGCCTGAAGCTGCTTGCTGCCATCCTGCTACCTCCCTTATGTAAGTGAACGAAGTTAGCTGTCTTCCACTGTGATGGCAGCCTTCCTGTTCTCATTGACAACTCAAAGAGAGTCGAAAGAGGCCTTGACAGCTCCGTTGATAGCTCCCTAAGTATTAGTCCGGGAATACCGTCGGGTCCAGGAGACCTATCTTGTTTTATTTGACTGAGGACGCGTCTTACTTCTTCGACGTAAAAGGCGACGGTTTCAACGACGGCAGTATCTTGGCGCATTTGAAGCTCCCGGCTGTCTCGGTCCATTTCAAACTGCTGATTGTCTTTTGTGCCCTCAAAACGGGCCACGTGTTAGATGCGCTGGACCAACACGGGGGCCACATCGGACTCTGGCAGGCGTTATATGTACGCAATAACGAATGCCAACATCTGCGGGGTGCGCTGGCGGACCCTGTTGTCGGCATTCGTCGCACAACTGGACCACTGCCACCACCCCATTGTTTTGTGGTCAAAATCCTGGTCATTGTGTGTGGATCAGGGGATGCGGAGTGGAGCGCCAAGGCGAGGATCCGTCCGAGCCATCCACCTGCGGCCTCCCTCGTCTCCGGTCTTCTTGACTTGGTCTGGACACCGGACTCAGGCGGGGGAGGAGGAGAGAGTGTAGGTAGATGCTACGCAAGTCTACTGGCACTATAAACCCCTGCGTAAGTCACCGTACCTGCTCCGACAATGCAGTCTGTGGGGCACACGGTGGACATTTTCGACATCGATGGTCGAACTGTCGATTATCTTCTGAGGACTCCTCCGTAAAAACCGATTGAAAAAACTGAGACAGTAATCGCACTTTCTGTGGCCCTTCAACTAATAAGTTTCCGAGGCTATCTTTTAGACAAGCAATTGCGTCCCTATGTTTTCTCCTACCGCGGATGTACCCGTAAAACCTCTTGGGACATGTAATGGATTCTGCTATCAGTCGGCGCTCGAAAGAAGTTCTAGCAACCCGTATTTGTTTGCGGCGTTTATTGCGCTAACCCTTAAATTCGGCGAATAAATAAATAAATAAATTTTTATTTAATGCCAGTTTACAGGCATTGTCAAGGGAAGCGATTCAACATAAATCCGACCGGCAGTGAAAAAAACTCCTGAGCTAAAGGGATAAAAATATAGTTGATGGTGGTTTTTATGGTTTGGAGGGCTCAGGAGAAAAACTGCCGGCCATTGATTGGGTAACGTGGATTGCGCAAGGGCCGTAAGTCAACTTTAATCATCAACTACTACAATGGACAGTGGACAAACTTTTCTGCCAGAATGTTACCTGTGGAATGCGGGCCAGGGAAAGACAACAGTCGAACTGACTTGACCTTATGTTTGCCCGAGAGGAGAAAAATGAATTAAACCTGCAAGGCCAACCGCCATTAGGGTCAAGCGACCACATCACGCTCTACTTCGAGTACTCACTGCTTTCCAAACCCGTCCAACCCGATAGGTGGGAGAGGAACATTTGGAAAGGGGACTATTGTCTCATGAGGAGGGAAGCGGCAGCTGTATCATGGGAGACTGAATTGCATGCTCGGGAAAACGACAATTTGAATAATTTCAGTTCCTTTCTGCAAGAGATGGTTTATTCCAATTGTCCTCTCAGAAGAAAGACAATCACAAACCGCCCAAAATGGATAAACTCGAAATCGAAGGCCTCTTTCAGAAAAAGAAATCGTCTGTGGAGGCGTTACAGACCAACCGACTCCGAAGAACACCTATAGAATTATAAGTAGCAACGCAACTATTGTAAAAATGAGGCCTCCAAGCTGTGAAGGAAGTTCGAACTGAACATACTGCAAAATTCGTTGGAACATCCGAAAATTCTATATGCTTATATACGAAGTACTAGAAGGACTCAGGAGCTGATCCCTGCCCGTAGGTCTGCAGATGGAAAAGTGGAGACTGATGACCAGGTTAAAGCGTCCCTCTTTTCTAGATTCTTTCCGTCCGTGTTCACCCGAGAACCTAGTTTGATATTTACTCATCCATCCGTTCGCCAACCAACGTCTCCTCCTACTGTCGTCCCCCTCTTACCCCTCCCTACCCTCCTCAGTCGCGGAGCCACTCTCTTCATCGACCATGGTTAGGACCGAAATACTTCGGCTGAAAACTGTCAAATTGCCTGACCCAGGTAGAATTCCCGCACTAGAACTTCGTGAACTTGCCGATGAACTGTGCAAACCCTTATCCGCAATATTTCGAAAGTCATTTTAAGAAGGCGAGCTCCCGGAGTGATGGAAGTGCATACTCCGCACTCCGATTCATAAAAGATGCCCACTACTTGACTGCGGAAATTATCGTCCCGTCGGTCTTACTTGCATCGCGTGTAAAATAATGGAACGCATTATCAAGAGACATTTGATTCAATACCTGGAAAAAAATAAAATATTGTGTGATGCCCAATATAGCTTTCGTGCAGGACGCTCCTGCCTAACGAGTGTTCGTTACTCGCACGAGAAATGGACAAGAGCTATCGATAAGGGTTTTTCAATGTATGTCCAGTGTATGACCTCAAGAAGGTCTTTGACAGTGTCCCACACAGGTTTCTTTTACAGAAGATCTGGGATGTAGGAATTTCAAGAAGAATCTTTAAATAGATCAGGTGTTTTCTGTCCTCCAGAGTACAAAGAGTGGTTTTTGTCATAGACCCAATAATCTTCCTGATTTATGTTAATGACTGCATAAGCGAACTGGATTGTGAGGCTCTCATATTCATGGACGACATAAAATATGGAGTGAAGTCAAGTGCGATGATGACGTAGAAAAGTTGCAGTCAAACACCGACAAACTGTGTGCTTGGTCGAACAGATGGCTTTTGAAGTTTAACGTGTCCAAATGTATTGTCTTGCACTTTAACATCGGCCGAAATGCCTCTCCCAAACGCCAGTACTATATTAACGGGACGGCGTTAGAAATTATAGAAAGATACAGAGTGACCATACCACGCTATTAT
>CACRXP010000584.1:311867-324819 GCA_902702965.1 Spirometra erinaceieuropaei
ATTACGTTCTCTGGTCGCCTTTGTGTTTTAGCTAAATTCGAAGGCACTAGCGTGCAACACCAGACAATGGCGGACAATCAAATCTTGCCATCTTCGGGACCCCTTCGTCACAATTGGGCCAGATGAATTAGGCAGATCTACCAGAACACCTATTAATTAAGTGGGTCTGGTAGTTTCCCGGTGGATTCTAGGCTGATTGCCGAGGAAATAATGTTTAAGCAGTCAGCCCTCTGTACCAGAATTAATGGATTCCGTACGTCGCAGTAGACTGGGCTGGCAACTTGGTCCAAATACGGCTAAACTGACGACTTCTGTCTGGAGCCTCGTGGCAGAGCGTTGGCTATAAACAAAGCCTTGCACTTACTGCCGTGGGCTCGAACCCCACAAAGGCTGCCGAGTTTTTCACAATTTGGCTGGAGGAATTATATAAATCTCCTAAAAAACATTAAAAATAGGTGACTCGTCCGTCTGGACGCGGTGGGAGCGGGTGGAACAGATGCCGCGCAGGTCTGTTCCACTGTAGACAAATTCACGCGCTCGGTCGATCTCGAACTACGACGGTGGCTATTTTTTCAAGTTTGTGTTCTCAAGTTGGCGTTCTTCCCTTGCTTTTGCTTGTTCTCTGGCTCTATTTTGTCAAGTGGCTCCCAGTACCCTAAACTCATGATTTGTTCAATGTAAAATCAGTTGAAATACAGTGCTTTATTCTGGTAAAATACCCTTATGGACCATCTTCAGAAAGAGCACTTACCCTCCTCACGGCCTGGTGCTTTAGTATATGCCTCCACTTGAATCGATGCTCGGCGTTTATATCGACTGAACTATCGTAAAGTAGTCTTCCACTGCGTTTGGCAGAACCGCATGTTCTCTCAGTTTCAGAGTAAGTCCGCCACTCCACATATGGTTGAGTGTCTACTACCGACTAGGATCCCCCCCTCGACTTGTGTTAGAGCCGCCTCTATGCTTGTTTTCTAGGCCATATCTTGGCGCCGCGAGTTCTCATCACGGACCGAATTTGTAGGTGTGCTTACTCCTGTATTCTCGCATCTGCGACAAGTGGCGTCAAAACTATGACAAGATATCTGGGCTGGTGAAGGCTGGTGTCGTGACACGCGAGAAACTGCTAGCCATTGTCTTCAAAACCTTCCGCAGTCCTCATAACTCTCTTTTGCAATTAGAACAGATTTGGAGGGTGGGGGAGGGGAGGATTTCGTTGTTGCCTTGCGAGTCACCATTACATTAGTACTTACTTGTACTTGTTACGGCTGCGATCATGTCTGCTCCGCGGCAGCAGATCTGGACAGTTTAACCCATTCTCTCAGCCAACGACGGAAACCGAGTACCGAAGGTCCACGAACCACCTCCATGTATTGATGAACTGTGCCGAGCCAGGTTTTGGACTGACTCCCTCTTCGACGCTTCCAATGGGGTAACGGTGCCGGATCGAGGGCAGTAGCACTGAGCTCCTGAGGTGGACGACGATAGACAAGCCCAAACCACCTCAGTTGTCTTCCTTGGATGGCGGGGGTTATCCTTACAATGTTGTCGCGGCGAGCGCGGACTGTCTCATTTGAGACGAAGTCGGTGTAGTTTACTCCAAGGATGCTCCTCAAACAGTGGTGATCAAATACCTCCAGTTTTCGTTCCTCCTCTACGCGCGCAGCCCAGCATTCACAACCATTAAGAACGACACCGGACAGACGCAGGGTACACGCGGATCTTAGTGACGATGGACAGGTCGCGTCGAATCCATAGGCATTTTTTAATGCTTGAGAAAACCCATCGAGTAGCATCAGTTCGGGAGGTAATGTCATCCTTACTCTGCCCGTTCGGCAGCAGCCTCGTCCCAGGTATTTAAAACTATCTACTTCAAGCTGTCAGCCATAAATCCAGGGAGGTGCCTTCTCCTGGTCAGGAACGCAGCTCGAAATTACTTTAGTCTTCCCAGCGTTTATGGATGAACCGACCGATTTCGCCGCCTCGACCACCCGTGACACCATAGACTGCAGATCACCAAAGCCTGAAGCAAGTAAGGCAATATCACCGGCATAGTCGAGATCAGTCAGTCGGTGTCCGGATGCAAATTCAACGCCACCTTCACTCACATCCCTACGCGTGCTTCGAGCTCTGCTTGTGCTCCCTTTCCTTCCTAACCCAGCGAGTGGCTAAGTTAGGCATGTTAACTAGTCTTGTTTTTAGTAACCTAACCATACGATATCACTCAGGTGGGGCCACAGAACCAAACCCCGCCGAAAACTGCTTATTAAAATACCCCACAGAGAAGCAGGCATCATAAATGCGCTCATCTAATCAATAAATCAATAGTTCAGACTTCGCTAGGGTGCTAGATTGGCGGTCTAGTAATCATAAACGAGTGCCTAGCCCTCGTGACCGCCATTTGTAGGCACTTGATGCACCAGCGGCACCAGGAGTATCGGATATTATTTCCGCATCATTTGCTATTGTCGTATTCCAGAGCATTTTCAGGCGGTCGGCCACTGTGTCAGGATCGTTATACAAGTTTCTGCCCATACCATAATGTCATCTGTTTACCTTTGCTTTTTCCCCAGCTTTCCCTACGTGCTGCGACGACCATCGCTGTTGGCCCCTTCTGTCTGGGTACATTCTCACGCTGCTACGCACCCCTTCTACTGTCCTGCCCTGCCAATAGCCCCTGTCCCTTCATTGCCGGTCGCAGCCTAGGTCTCTCTGCGTCGCGCCTGAAAATGGCAAACTCCGTGTACACCTACGTGCGAGACTTCGAGTCCGAGACGTCCTGTCTGCCGAATACCTGGATCGTTGTGCGTCTCGACGGCCAGACCTTCCACAAGTTTGCCGATAAACACCACTTCGAGAAGCCCAACGATGCACGCGCCTTGGGCCTGGCAGTGGCCGCGGCACGACGGGTGATGCGTCAGCACAATGACATCGTTCTCGCCTACGGCCAGTCCGATGAATTCAGTTTTGTCTTTCGCCGGTCCACGACAGCCTTTAATCGCCGTGCGAAGTAAGCTCCCTTCCTAGCAATTTATGGTATTTCCTTCTGGAAGGGATCTTCTGAAATGACAGCACTGTAGCGCCCGCCGAAGACACTTATTGTGTTTGTCATCTCCCTAAAGGCTGGACTTGTTGTGACCATGAGTGGGTTGTCTGTGCGCTACCGTCGCCAGGTGGAATCCCCAGTCGTAAGGAGAAGACAAAAGGCACCAGAATGAGGGGTTTATTGTGCACAGAACCCGGAGTTGTCTTCTCAGGCGACAGTGGCCACTGGCGAAGCCAGGGCTGGTGTTGACTGCGTCCAGTAATGGCTGAGAGTCCTTGAGACAGTGGTGGCAGCCACTTTTGTAGGCTCGTGGACCAAGCTGAAGTTACCTCCTATCGGTGTGTTGCATTTTCCTAGGGGTGGTGTCCCAGTGGCTTGTTCTGCTGGTTGCAGGGGGTGGCGCGTTCAACTGGCGCATGTTTAGCCCCGACGCTGTGTGGACGCATTTGTGTCCGAGCTGAAGTCGGTCGAGTGGCTTCAGGTCAGCGCGTCTGGGACGGCTCGCTGCAAGGGGTGAATGACCTTGAGGCAACGAGGTCTTGAACAATGACACCGGACCAGTCATGATGGCTACCCGCTACAGGCTGTCTTTGGGCTGTTTCGTCAGTTAGTCTGTGCACCGCTTATCACCCAAAGTCAGGTACGCCCTGGAAACCCTCCCCTGCTCCCATGTATATCCACTTGTCATCGTTTTCTATCCAAATGATTACTGTTCAGCGCCGTCGTCGGTCAACAAGTGGTTGCCCCACGACTGTGATCGATCGGTGTGGCAGGAACACTGGACTGATACCTCAGGGGAAACAAAGCGGGCCTAGATCACTTCAGTTGCCGTTCTCGAGTGGTCTAATAAGATGTCGTCGCAGTGAGTGCGGACTGTATTATTCGAAACGGAGGCGACGTAGTCACCCGGCCGTTTGACCGTCGTTGCTGATGATGCCCACCGTGCGCCGCACAGTAGGATGGACGTGCGCGTGAATTGGTTTATGGTGACAGTAGACTTGCACTGCATCCGCCGCGCCCTCTTTTTCATCACCTTTCTGGTCCCGATGTCGTGACAGGCAAGGAGGTCAGCGGCGGGATAGGGACGCGGACGACTGGCACGACGAAAACTCCCACGTAAGCATGCAACCACACCGGCCTGAATCCCACTGAGTGGGAGTGCCATATTAGGAAGGAACCATTGTAGCCTGACTCTCAGTTCACCAGTCGGCCACACTGGGCTGACTTTGAGGTTCAAGTCATTCCGTCGGATGGGAGCCTTTCAGGCTAGGGCTTTTAGCGCACCGTGGTAGATTCAAGCGCGTCAGATTGTAGTGAGGAATATGCGTTGAGATCTTCGACTTTACTATCGCTTGCCACTCCGAGACACTAGTCCACTGTCCGAGCCGGTTACTTTTCTGTTGCAGGGAGTGGCTGTCCTCGCGCGCCACGCGCGTGATCCGGTCCCTTCAACACACACGCAAGGAGGAAGACGTTTGGATCTCACACGAATGAGAGTCATCGAAGTCCGGCTCATCAGTCGGCTAGTCAACGCGAAAACACACACTGGGCTGACTGCTTGGTTTGAGTAGGGTTGTCAGTTGGAAACCTTTCAGGCTAAGCCTTTTACCTTGCCGTGATAGTCTCAAACGCGTCAAACGCGTTTACAGAGAAGAATTATGCCCTGAGAGTCGACCTGCTTCGCTATGCCCTTTCTCTTATACCAGTTGACTGTTCGAACCAGTCAACGAACTGAGATTGGTAGAGGGGGGGGGGTCTAACAGAGCTAAGAATTCACTGGTATTTTGGCTAAGAATAACCCGTCTGTGCGTGTTACACATTCGACCTGGCCCCCCACCCGCTCACCAGGTGTGGACTGCTCCGATCTCACCTGTAATAGAGGTGGCACCCGGAGAAGGAGCAAAAAAACGCACTTCTTACCTACGTGAGAAGTGCCTGTGTTGTGCGAGGTTGAGGTGTTCATGTGTCGTGCATGCGTTGGTTCGCGAATGTGGAGTGATGTGCTCCAGCCTACTGTGATAGATCGCAGACTTTCGTGGTGGCTGAATGTGCAAGGACAATGTTGGCAGTTGAGACGATGGCGACGGGTGTATTTTGGTGCTCCAGGCACTGGTTCACCAGTTTCTGTGCGATGAATTCGCAAGTGGCCCGCCAGACCGATGCGTGAGGTGAACGTGCGGTGGCAGTGTGAGCAGGATAGGTTGGGAGATTGTAAGTCCGCTAGAGTTGTCATGCTACTAGTGGTGGTCGCGTTGGTGGATGGGAGGTTGGTAGGATTTGGGACGGCAGAGCTGTTTGATGTGCGAGGTATGCTAAGTGTGTCGATATTGCGGTGAATTCCGCTGTCGCGAATACGCATGTGGCCGAATAGGCCCATTCAGCGAGTGAATTTGCGTAGGCACTGCGAACAGTGGAGACGGATGTGGCACTGGTGCACCGGTCTCAGTGTGGTGGATCCGCAAGTGACCGATCAGGCCGATGTGTGATTTGATGTCCGATCGCAATGAGGACGGGATGGGACCGAGTCCGCATCCCTTGTGTTGGGGGCGGTTATAGTGGGGGCAGCGGTTGACAAGGCCTCGGGAGTGTTCACACCGGTGGCGGGAGGGGGAAAGCTGATTGTCGTCACCATCGTTGTGGAGGTTGTGACAAGTATGATGGAGGTGGTGGTGGTCGGCGGCGGCGGTGGCGGGGGCTTCGGTGGTGTGATTATCGGTGGTGAGGGAGGTCCTCGCCGTGGAAATTTAATGCAGGAGTGACGATGGGGACGGTTATGGAGGCAGCAGTTAGGGTTGTTGTTACACTGGGTTCTGAGATGTCCGACCATACCAGTCAACGCACGCAAAGTTCGTTAGCAGCTTGGAAGTGTTTGAAGGGGTTGGATATTGGTGTCGCGGATCTGGGACGTGCTTGCACGAAAATTTCTAGGCCCGTATGAGAGTTGAACTTTCAGGAATTTTCCAATGGGCACGTGGTCTGACCCACAGGCCTTTCCACTTTCGGCTCCAAGCACCGATCTCCTACCATGCACCAATTACGAAACCTCGAGCTGACTAGAAGGCCTTTCAGCTTGGTTGACCAAACGATCGCCGTTGGAATATTAGGTCAGCAAATATTTACGGCGGTGTTAAAGTGCGTGTTGATGAAAAATAAGCCGTAGTCGAGGCCCAGCATTCCGTCATCGTTGTTTCATCGACAGCCGTTCCCAAAGCGACCGATGTGATGGTTGCCGACATAGAAGCGAAAAGGCAAGTTCCATGAAGCGGTTTGAAAGAGAAAGATGCGGTCCCTAGGACAAGAATTTTATTCGCCTGAAATTTCGGATTCCCACTCGCCAGCGACGGTCGCAAATGTCTGCAACAGGTTTCTGTCAAATTTTGGTGCGATGTCACATGACGAGAAGCCATTATCTGTCCCCTCCACAGCCCGCGTCGCCATCAAACTCCTGGCATCTCGGCTACGAAGTGTATCCTCATTAATTGATCGCTGTGAAGCAGAGTTAAAAGCATTCAAGCCAGATCGCCAACAGGCGGTGCCCAATCAGCTTCAACGTAGTCTACCCGACAGTTCTGCTCAGAGGCTGTGCGCCGTCCTCATCCACAATGCCCTCGAACCTCCCTGTGACAAACTGAAGGAGGGACTTATACAGCCCGTTGCCATGACGCTGGAGCGTCGAAAATTAGGTTAACGCTTCAACGGAGAAGCCCTTGGTGACTGGAGACCTTCGCAACTGCTGAGGCGGGCTCAGCGTCCGTCTGATGAACACAATCGGGACACTTCAATCCTCCGCCAACTTTTCTTGCGACGCCAACCACTTGAGGTCCTAGCAGTGGTGTAAGCTCGGGCTGTCGAACCGACCTACGTCGAGGTCAGTGAGCCAACCTCACATAAACACAGTGCCTGGCTCCAGGCGGTGACCTCATCAACAGCCACTGGTGACAGCCTGCCTTCAATTCGTCACACAGGGCTTCATGGTTGGCTTGTCTATCATCAGCACCCCGTCATTGGGTTTGCTGCCCGCTGTAGTGCGCACTCTACTGTCCGAGTTTTCGGCGTCGAGCTGTCAGCGGTCCTGCCGCTAACGCATGGTCACTCCCCGCCCAGCTGCACTGAGTCACGTCAACGTCCACTAGCAGGCACCACCTTAACCACTTCATGATCGTAGGCTCACGATTCAGCTCCAGAAGCCAACCAATCGCAGATCCCAGCACACATACGCGCACTAACCAGACCGATCAGTTTCTCATACTGACACGGACATGTCAGAACGTGCGCGTATCACGCACACCGCAACTCACGCACTACTTTACGAACGATTTTTGTTCTGGCAGAATGATTGATCACTACGACGCGCTTTCTGGCCCTCGCCGCCCAATTAAAGGATTGAATTTATTACGAGTAATTATAGCTGGCCAGATGTCGGTCAGATGTGGTTATGCAGCACCACCTGAAGTAAACAAACCCCAGCCACCTGTAATACGGGACCGGTTGTAATAGAGTTTTTTACAGGTGGGGCCAGAGAACGCACAGGCGACGAAGTCAAGCAATTGATGCAAAGGAAAAGCTATTGGGAATGCGCGGTTGTGCTTTGAGTGGTTGAGAAATAGTTGTCCTAATTCCTAACCACTAACCCTAACCCTGAGCCCTAACCCCTAGCACAAACCCGTTACCCTTAACCGCAGCCCGAAGCCGTAACCCTGAAACATCCAACGCGAAAGTTAGAAGGAGACGACAGGCCGAAAGTCAAGAAGGGCCACCGGCTTTGGGCCGAAAAGTTAGACACGGCAACAAAAAAACAAGGCCGCCAACAGAACACACAATGCAACGCACAGCAACACCATGCCACCGTAATCACACCAACTCAAAATAATTAAGTAGGTCAACAGTATTGTGTCCATCAGGTGCGGCTACATACAGTAGATGTACTAACTCATGAAATGTCAACCAAAATTTCGAAATGCGTTCTCGTTTCGAAAAGATAAATTAAGTAGTGTTGTAAAACTAATCATGATGCAGCATAAATCTATAATGATCCGGTTACGTCAGGGTGTCGGCTTTCGAAAGAACTTATTTTCGGCTGCATGCAAGACCTATACTCTGCAAAGAATGACTACTTAAGTAGCATGCAATATTCTCATTGATTTTCGATGCCCTTGAAAATTTAATTATATTTCATGAAAAACATGCATAAAAATATTCATTCTTTTACTTATTCGGTAGAAAATCACGTCTTCTTCCAATTTCATACTCAAAAGAAGGGTATAATTCGGTTTTCAAGAAGTTTCTAATTGTGAGATTTTCTAATAACGTTAAGTGGCCGTTCATGAAACGTGATGTATCTGCATTTACGAATGTGGCTTGTAAAGTTAACAATATTGTTCAAATCCACTGCTTAATTTGATGAACCTCATATGGTCTCCTCGTAACACCGTAGAGAAATGCATGCAATATTGTTAACTTTACAATCCACATTCGTAAATGCAGATACATCACGTTTCATGAACGGCCATTTAACGGTATTAGAAAATCTCACAATTAGAAACTTCTTGAAAACCGAATTATACTCTTCTTTTGAGTATGAAATTGGAAGAAGACGTGATTTTCTACCGAATAAGTAAAAGAATGAATATTTTTATGCATGTTTTCCATGAAATATAATTAAATTTTCAAGGGCATCGAAAATCAAAGAGAATATTGCATGCTACTTAAGTAGTCATTCTTTGCAGAGTATAGATCTTGCATGCAGCCGAAAATAAGTTCTTTCGAAAGCCGACACCCTGACGTAACTGGATCATTATAGATTTATGCTGCATCATGATTAGTTTTACAACACTACTTAATTTATCTTTTCGAAACGAGAACGCATTTCGAAATTTTGGTTGACATTTCATGAGTTAGCACATCTACTGTAATCATATCTCACCCAGATGTCCTTTACCGCCCCTAGGGATGCTTTTCTGTTCGGAAACTTGCCGATGGATTGCGATCAGCACTTCGTGACTCACTACACACACGGTTGACCGAGCGACCACCCGAAAACAGCCGACCGTGAAGAAGCGGCAGTGGAACTCCTAAGGGGCCTCGTTCCGGCAAATCCGTTCCCGCAGTGCAAGACTCGGGAGCCTGCTTATTTCGCAGCTGACATTCCCTTAAGGCCGTTCTGCCATCAGGGGTCAGCACAGTGTAGCCCGTATTTAGGCTAACAGAAGTAGACTCGGAGAATGTTGGGGAACCCACCGATGAGTCGAACCCCTCACAGCTGCGTCATGTAGCGACACAAGGTTGGCGAAACACGCATGTCCCGGCTTTTAGCTAGCACCTGTGTTGTCTCAGTATTGTTAACCATTTCGTATTTGTGCACCATTAACTGCTTGTTGGCGGCTTGTGGGTATCACGCGCTGATGGATCGCAGTTCGAGTACGCATATATAAACTTTCGAACCGTGTCAAAAAACCTTTGTTCTGAACGATTTACTCCGAGTACATGCCAAGATGTCTTTGAAGCAATGATTTGGTCTGCGATCATCGACGATGGAGGCCCAGCCTGCACTCGGAGATCCGTGGGGATCAGCGAATGAAGTGGTCCTTCTATCCTTTTCCCTAATGCTAGCACCTAACAGTACAAGGTAGTACCAGAGACAGGGGTCTTGCTTCTGACCAGGCATTAGTCAGGAAAACTGCTAGTTCCCTATCAGGGGCAAGGAGTTCTCTGCTGCTACGCAGCGCGATAGCAGCCCAGCCAAATTTAAGCGTGACTCGTAAGATCGTCCGAAGAAAGGGACTTTTGCGTGTGTAATGTTCGTCCTAGTCAAACTTGGCTAAAAGCAGGATTCACACAGTAGAATGACGAATAGGTGATGGGTATCCATCCACCTTCGCGTTAACAGTTAGTCGTTCAGTGAAGTAGAACTGTGAAAGACAGGGGTTGGTCTGGAAATAACCCTCCTTATCCCGTGCTGGGGCTAGAGAGGACGAACATCCGCAAACTACAACACTGCTCGGGAACGGTAAAGACAAACCAGGGCCCAGAAACCCGCTGTTAATGTCCTAAACCAGTTGAACTGGAATTGAGTCCGTTGGAGTACTATGGTGGTCAACAGTTACGTCATGAGCTACCCATCAGCATACCACTAGCCAGAGTTCTACTAAAACTTATGAATGGATTAATCGGCCTTAGATTTTTGCGTCCGGGAAAGGACTTCTTAGATCTAACCCATGCCTCTATAAGAGTAGGAAGGACAGGTCTTTGAGGATGGCTGTGTCGATTCGAATTCAGTGCGGTTCCCGGTGCGGAAACGATGACAGGGCCCCGGTTTAAGGTTGGCAATTTCGTCGGGATTATTTACTTACGCCGAATTTCTATTGTTCTCTTTTTATGTAGCCTTAAGTGAGTTATTCGCTGGCGACTAACCAACCCTCCGTCACACTTCAACTGAGCATTTTGCCGGGTTTCCTTTTCTCCACTGCAGACGTTGGCACCTCTCTTTTCAGGGTGAGGGTCCACTCCCAACACCAGCACAGTTACTGTGCCCTTTTTCGCGCTAGTCGAATTCAATCAGAACTAACTACCCAACTGGGCTTATTTCCTTTTCTGATCCCCCAGCAAGTTGATGACCACAGTCGTATCCCTGTTTGCCTCCTCCTACGTCTTCGAGTGGCCCAAGTACATGAAGGATGTTGCTCTTCTCTACCCGCCCGCTTTCGACGCTCGCGTCGTCCTCTACCCCTCAGACACCAATCTCCGCGACTACCTCAGCTGGCGGCAAGTGGACTGTAAGCATTGTCTTTGTGGCCTTTTGACTGTCGGTCAGTATTTCAACTCTCGCTTTGCATCCACAGAGCCATTAGCCGGTGCGACGTCGGTTTCTACGCCCCGAGTCGTGGGCCCGTGGGTCAGGGTGCTAACTCATCGCTTAAAATGCTCGGCGATCAACTGCCTAGATTTTAAACCACGGTTTCTCAGTCTGGGCTTGAGCTGTTACTGGCCAATCACATAAAAGAAGTTGGGAGTGGGCATTCCAGTGTTGTTTTTGTTGGTTTTAAGGGAGTTCACAATTTTGTGCGTCGAGATAACTCGCTTCTTCTCTGAATTAAGGGTCAGGATGCAATGACCTCTATGGCACTGTCACCTATCTGGGACCTGGGCGGCCTTTATTGCAGCGAGGTACATACGGAGTGGGGGCCAGCTCGCGCGTGGCACGCGTAGACGGGCTGTTCAGCCCTTTCAGCCGCTGCGCCCAATCTCATCATCAGTAGTTTGAGAGACTGAGACAGTTGAGTGGTGCACGGGAGAGGGAAGAGAGTGAAGTCGATAGTAGGGAGTTCATACTTAGGACAAATCAACGCACTTCTCACTGTTGTCAACATAACCTGCTCAAACTTATCGTGACGCGCTTAGTTGCGGCGTAGAATTCTGTCGACGGACGGGATAACCCGGTCCTTTTCTGGAAAGATGATGATCAGGCCTCAATGGCTTCTTCAAAACGTTATAGTTATGGCATTCTCGCCCATGTAAAACTCGAGTTGCCTACGGAGTAGGGATCAGATCGTGTGTGGCACGCCTAGACGACCTGTTTAACTCTGTCAGCTGTTATGTGCCGGCTCACTCCCCAACATCCTTTCCTTGCGTCAAGGAATCTGCCTGATGGCACATTTTTTCCAAATGAGAACTGCCGGACATTATACCGCTGCCAGGTTCCACTTAACTGCTACTACTACTACTACTACTACTACTACTACTACCACCACCGCCACCGCCACCGCCACCGCCACCGCCACCGCCACCGCCACCGCCACCGCCACCGCCACCGCCACCACCACCACCACCACCACCACCACCACTACTACTACTACTACTACTACTACTACTACTACCACTACCAATAATAACAATGATGGTAATAGTAGTGGCTGCTGCCTTTCCTTCAGTAAAACGCCTTTAAATTACTCTTTTGCCTTGCCCTTTCTGAGTTGGGCATAGTTTATTTTTGGTTTTTAAAGTTAGAACGACCAGGTGGGGTCACAAGGCCTCGCCCAAGTCTATTCTGAATTAGAGAACGTGAGTGATTAGAGACACGCCCTACGGACCAGAAGGAATAGAAGTCGTTAAACGTTGGCAGCTCACGCAAATCGCTCCGCGTCATATCTCAGTAGTTTTTTTCTGACTGTGCACCTTTGTCACCTTCGACTGGCCTCACATACAATGCTTCTAAGCGGATTTTCTGGCTTTAGGATATGCTTTTCCATCGCAAGAACTGACGACAGTGACGTCTATTCAACTACTTCACTGAGTTCCCAAAACAAGACACACTTCATTGGTGGAGATCGAGCCGCCAATCTTCATCATTTCACGAGTCATATGCCACAGCCTGAACTGGTCGCTGAATTTAAAGCTGTCATATTTTTGTCCTCTGGAATCCTAGCTTACGCGGCTAGATTCACAGAACAGAGGTCTTTTCGCGGGGGTCATCGGAGGTGATCTTGGGCCAATTCGGATTGGTGGGCAATTATTGGAGTCGATCTTTTTTCTCCCAGTCTCTTGATCTATTCTTTACCATGTACATTTTCTGTTATAGGTCATATAAACAATCTATACAATACCTGCTTTTGGAATATTGTTAAGAGCGGGCAGACAACTGCAGCGGCTGAGGAGAGGCTTCGTGTAAGTTTCAGATAATCCGTCGCATTCTTCCGTTATTATGGTTTTCCCGTTTTCACGCTGTTGCTCTTTGATTACTTTGGTCTAATTTGCTGTTAACAAATACCTACTACTACTACTACTACTACTACTACTACTACTACTACTACTACTACTACTACTACTACTACTACTACTACTTCTACTACTACTTCTACTACTACTACTACTACTACTACTACTACTACTACTACTACTACTACTACTACTACT
>CACRXP010000584.1:327328-341976 GCA_902702965.1 Spirometra erinaceieuropaei
ATCATCATCATCATCATCATCATCATCATCATCATCATCATCATCATCATCATCATCATCATCATCATCATCATCATCATCATCATCATCATCATCATCATCATCATCATCATCATCATCATCATCGCCGCCGCCGCCGCCGCCGCCGCCGCCGCCGCCACTAGCAGGCGCTCCAGTAGCGTTAAGAATGTGAAAGGCGGCACGTTCACCGAGAGGGGTGTTTTTTGCGTTCTGGTACTTGAAGTAGTGAATTGAGCTACTCGTTTTCAAGACTGAGGGCCCTGTGGGCTTGTGAACTGCTGGCACTTCGAATTGCACCGAATCACACCGAGTTGCCTATTAAAGCTGGAGCTAAAGCGCCTGCTGTTCGTCTCCTCTTGTACAGGAACGCTAACCAACAGGGGGGGGGGGGAGAGGGCTACTGGTGGTTAAAGTCGCGGCATAAGTATGTGTCCCACTTCAGTGCCGATGAATTTGACTTATTTTGGCATTAGTTAAGATGTTATTCACTTGGTGCCCCCTTGTTTGAAATGGACTAGAACACAGTCAACAATCTCATCTAATGTTGAACAATTAACCAGCTAAAAGCCCAGACACGCGTGTTTCGCCGATTCTTTGCCTCTGCTAGGGGTTCAGCTCATCAGCGAGTCCCCCAGCGTCCTCACATGTGCTTTTTGCTTTGCACGTCCGTTTCAAAATTTAGGCTTTTTTAGATCTTCTCAGAAGGTAATGCGTCCGCTTGAAGTAGAGCCCTCGAAACAAGGCCTCGTAGTCTCTGATCCAAACAGACGCCATTGACGTCGTCAAGTCTCGTGGCCCCCCCCCCCCTAGTTCAACTGCAACGCTTGGTGCGTATTTGTGCAACCCTGGGTTGTGCTTACGTGAAGTCAGCCGAGAACGATCCAGGTACGGTAGGCGATAAACAGCACAGGATGGTAGTCAGGCCTGTTAGTAGTTCTGACGAAGGAGATAGATAGAGGTAGAGTCGAGGTGGGTGTGGGGTTTATGCGAGAGACGGAACAAACCCCGTCAAAAGTGACAAGTGATAGGCAATGTGGAACCTTCGTGAGGCAGGTATGTGCACCTGATTTGCGTTAACACGGGGTGGGGGGGGGGCTAAGGCGATCATTTAGCGAAGACCCTGCCGATCACGTGATATAACTGCTTACACACACAAACACACACCTCTGACTTCCTCCGCATTGCTGCAACCTCTGAGTCATGGACCCCAGCTTCGATAGCAATTTTGGCTTCATTCAATTTATTCATTCAGAAGGGACAATTTTGGTATGCCATCTTGTCTGACTTTCAGGGCACCCTCTCGAGCGACAAGAATGAGATCCTCTTCTCCGAGTTCGGCATCAATTACAACAATGAGCCCCAGTTATTCCGCAAGGGGACCATCATTTTTCGCAAACAGGTACATCTGCTTCGGTTCGTTTTTTTTTCTCTGTACACATTTGTACTTTATGCGTAAGCGTTCTAGAGTGAGTTACACTGTCCCAATGACCTTTAAGGTTTTGAATCAAGAGGGTTCACAGTGACTTGGATCAGACACATGCTTGCCGTCAACTTTTCTCAGCTGTAGGATGGTCATTCTCACTAAGATGAGGTTGCAGGATCGATAAACAATCGTCATGATGAGTAATTAACTCATGCTTCCTGTCATTCCAGCTTTTCACGAAGAACCGTCTCACTCCCCCAAGGCTTATACTTTTAACGGCAACTTCCACTGCTTATGCAGGATCAATCAAGTCTCCTACGAATGATTGCCATGGCTTTGCTCTGTTTTACCTAGTTTATAGGAAACTATATCTTCATCAAATCTGGCATTTGAGGAGATGGGCTGTTGTGGTTGTAAAACTCGATAGTTTCTAGAGTTTTTTTTAGAGCATCATTGTCAGTTCCGCTTATCCCCGGACTCGTAAACTTGTTTCGTTGGAGTGTTGACGGGGACAAAGGAAACTGGAGTGGTCATTTCCGACTTATTGGCCGTCGTCAGCCAACCCCAAATCTGATTGACCTGAGATTCGAACCTGAACTCTTGGCTATTGAACGCTTTTGAGTCGAACACTCCAATATTGATCCACGGACCCCTTTTCCTGTCGGTTAGAATCGAAGATATGAACAATGATGGAGGGAGCACGTCCCTCAACCTGCGTGGTGGACGTACATCCAACATATTTGTCTGGTGTTCAAGTCCTCTGAATTCGTGTTTTTAATTCCCATTCACTCGTCATGGAAGATTATGAGGTACCTGATTGCATCTGGAAGGGCTGACTTGTCTTGTGAGCAAGATCACTGAACTTGATGAGATTGTAAGTGTCCAGAACACTCATTGCGTCAACTCAGTCTCCCTCTTTTTCACATATTCCGCCTCAAATGAAGGCGCATTTTGATGAGACGTCTGTAATAAGTGAATTCTCTTCCAGTTATTCCAACGGCATATATACTACTGAAATGGAAATATCTGCAAGTGTCGTTGTCTTAGGCGAATGAAAGCTGACTTGTTTGTGCATGCTTGATTCTTTCTATATCTTCACAAGAAAGGAGCTGGCATTATCAGGTTGGGCGAACGATAAAGACACAGCATTCAAGAATTTTTGGAGATCACTTTTTTTTCAAAAAAATCGTCTTCAGGAACTCCGTAGTTTTATTGCCACCACGAGCTGTAAGCTCCATATTGTCGAACTCATATCCATGATACTAAAACATTTCCAATCTTTGATCAGCGTCGTTCGTCACTAACTCTTACGGTTGCCTTTTTAACGAAATAGGACTCATTACTCGTTGGAAAGTAGCACCGCACCAAACACTTCCGATAAAAGAGTGCATTTCACACTGGTGCATGCATCCATCTAAGACGAAATTATTCTCATCGCTCGATATGTGGTTGCCGATAAAATCACCCATTTTAGCTGCTGTTGTTCTAAGTTCAGGTGTATTTTGAGGACGCTGGGAATCGTCTTTTGGCCTTAGGTGGTGTGGCAGTTGAGTCCTATAGTGGCGTTTAGTACTCGTCGTTATGACGTCCTTGGCGTGCTATCTCTTCTGGTCGAAATCTCGGCGTCTTCCTCTAAGCTCGGCCTTGCGGACCGCGCATTTTCAACTGACCGGCTGGTTCATGGTAATCCTGCCCAGGAATGATTCGCCACAGTGCCAACAAAACTATGTTTAAGGGGGAGTCAAATTGTGCATGCCCTGTTGCCAGATGTCGATGGCATACTCGTCGGGCCTTAAATCAGATTCGAAATATAAAAAAACTGCGGGAGTTTATTCAAATAGAGGTCCTGTGCCACTGGCTGCCCACCCCGTAAACGCAATTTTTCCGTACTCGCGAGAACTTCAAAAGGCCGCACGAAGCCTTTTCCACACGTCTCCTGTTCCATCTGCCACCGCGTTGGAAGCAGACTCCCAGGTGGTAGAGGAGACATTGTGTGCTTTCAGTTGGATTAGTAGTAAGCTGAGGACGTATTACCGGACTTGCTGCCCCCAACATGCTCTTATGTAGGGGCTCACGGGGAGTTTAGACGTCCACTTTGATCTTTCCCATCAAACACACTGTATTGTAGAAAAAGTAGTTCAGGGAGGGTGGCAAATACGCAAAAGCCTGGGATTTTTAGCGTCGACGGAAAGAAGAACGAATCCCCCCCCTCGACGGCATAACGGACATCAGTCGCCGACCCGTTCGATTGTTGTTTTCGACTATGTTCGCTGTGTGCCCCACATCGGGGTGGGCGCGGAGACGGTGACTTACATGCGGATTATTTTTATAGTGATAATGGACTTGCGCAGCATCTAACACACTCACTCTCTCCCTTCACCCACCTGGGCCTGCAGTCAAGGAGGCCGGCGGTGTGGCGGGGCACAGGTGGCTGGCGCGTCGTGAGCCCGCGCGCAGGCGTGCCACCGCATCTCCGGGTTCACGCGCAAAGGACCAGGGTTTCACACAGCAAGGAAGTGGAGCGACGTGGATTCCAACTGAGTGGGAGTACCACAAGGGCGACATTAAAAAGGAACCACAGAAGTTTGACTCTCCGTGGAGGACCAAGTTATCCCGTCAGTTGGCAGCCTTTCAAGCCACGGCTTTTAGCGAACCGTGGTAGATTTAAGCCCGTCGGATTGTTTATAGTGAGGAATACGCACTGGGAGTCAACATCACCTTCTCTGCCCTTTCCTGTGCGCCAGTCGAACGTCCGAGTCGGTCATTAAAGTGATTGGGAGAGGTGGCTGATCGAGCTAAAATACGCCCGTCTGCGCGCGCCGCACAACCCACCAGGCTTTCACACCAAGGCGGGGGGGGGGGTAGTTGGGCGGCTCGGATTTCGCATGTGCTAGAGTAGCAGATGGGGCCAAATGGAGAAGGAGCCGAAGAGCACGATCCCCCCCTGCGTAAGAGGTGCCGATTGCGTGCTGCTGGTGGTGGGTGTTGAGAGACGGGTTTGTGTGTGTGTGTACGTGTTGCTGGTGGTGATGGGGTTTGGCCGATGTGTTTTACCACGGGTTTTCGTGGATACGCATGTGGTCGAGTAGGCCCCTGCGGTGACTGAATGCCCGTGGGCGATGTGGGCCTAGCCAGCCGCCCCGCAAAGAGCGCCGTTTTACGTCGTAAAGCCCTGCTGTCAGTGATTATTACCATCACGAGGTGTGCAGGATGTGAAAACCCCACCCATACGAGACGATAAACTAGATCGGGCACATCCTTGAAGATCATTCTTCCTACCTGTGACGCTCGAAAACCCTCATTTACGTCATTCTATGTGGCGTACCTGTCTTACTGTCATGCATGGGTCTTCTGTAGAGCGGCATGCCGCACCGTCACAGACGCATTCTTGATCTCATATGAGACACCCTTGACATCTCCTGTGCTCATTCTCACTACGGCAAAAGGCCCCAACTGCACGATTATTTGAGATGCCTCTGTGCGTGGCTGGGAGGTGCTGTGTGACATTTTACATATATGAACAGTGGGTGGACTAACTCATGAAATGTCAACCGAGATTTCGAAATGCGTTCTCGTTTCTAAAAGATTAATTAATTAGGGTTTTAAAACTAATCATCACGCAGCATAACTCTGTGATGATCCAGTTACCTCAGGGTGTCGGCTTTCGAATGAACTTATTTCCGACTGGATGCAAGAACTATACTCTGCAAAAAATGACTACTTAAGTGGCATGTAACTTTCTCATTGATTTTCGATGCCCTTGAAAAGTCAATTATATTTCATGAAAAACACGCATAAAATATTCATTCTCTTACTTATTCGGTAGAAAATTACGTCGTCGTCCAATTTTATACTCGAAAGAAGAGTATAATTCGGTTTTAAAAAACTTTTCCAATTCCCGAATAATTTTGAACCCGACCTGCTGTTACACTTGCATTCAGGGTTTTAAAACTGCAAGCCGTATATTTTTCGTGTACGGAAAACCATGTATTTCTCTACGGTCTTAAGAGGAGACCATATGAGGTTCATAAAATAAAGCAGTAGATTTGAGCAATATTGTTAACTGTACAAGCCACACACGTAAATGCAGATAAATGACGTTTTATGAACGGCCGTTTCAAGGTATTAAAAAATTTCACAATTAGAAACTTTTTCGAAACCGAATTATACTCTTCTTTCGGGTATAAAATTGGACGACGACGTAATTTTCTACCGAATAAGTAAGAGAATGGATATTTTTATGCGTGTTTTTCATGAAATATAATTGGATTTTCAAGGGCATCGAAAATCAATGAGAAAGTTACATACCACTTAAGTAGTCATTTTTTACAGAGTACTTGTATGTAGTCGGAAATAAGTTCATTCGAAAGCCGACACCCTGAGGTAACTGGATCATCATAGAGTTATGCTGCGTGATGATTCGTTTTACAACCCTACTTAACTAATCGTTTCGAAACGAGAACGCATTTCGAAATCTCGGCCGACATTTCATGAGTTAGCCTACCTACTGCATATATATTTTGAGATAGGTATTCCAAGAAGTATAATTCCAAGGAAATAAATCCTATGACAAAACCAACAAACTTTGTTTGTAGTTTTTGACGCTGGTTCCCCAGGCCGTCGTCATTGATTATCATGCGGCAAAATACCGTGATACCTCAGACGCGCCAGGGTGTTAGCTTTTTAACGCAAAAGCCACACTCAGTAAAGAAAATGGCTACGTAAGCAGTATGCATTTCGGTGCCTATTTAAATTCAGATATATTTCGTACAATTATTAACCCAAAATATCCCATTCCTGTATTTGTTTGGTAGCAAATTACCTTATTTTTCAAATCTGCTGGAAAAAAGGCACATTCCGGTTGTTTAAAAGTTTTTCAATTCTCGACGGACGGATGAGGCTATCATTAGACGTAGCATCACTGTTTACTAATGTACCCGTAGTCGAAACAATAAACTATCTTTGTGACGTTATCCGCGACACGAAATACCCGTTAGGCATGCTGTTGGAGATGCTAAAAGAACTACTGACGCGGTGCACGCAAAACGTCCAGTTTCTCTGCAATGGTCAACTGTACAGGCAAATAGACGGCGTAGCGATGGGCTCACCGCTCGGCCCGTTCCTCGCAAATGTTTTCGTGGGCAAAGTCGAGAGGACAAGTTTACAAAACACCATTAATGACCTCAACTTCTGCGGTGGGTATGTGGACGATATTTTCTGCCTGACGGATGTTACCACCGACACAGACGCCTTGATTTAAAAATTCAACAATGCACACCCCTCGTTAACGTTCTCTGCAGAGTTTGAGGCAGACAATGAAATCGCGTTCCTCGATGTTTTTCTGCACAGAAAAGAGGATGGGTCTATCCAACGTAGAGTATTCCGAAAGAAAACCTGGACGTGGTAATTTTCACAGTTTTGTTCCCGTAAATATTAGACGCAATTTAATCCAGGATTGGCAGCTAGAGTGCGACGTATCTGCTCTCCTGAGACTGTTGGGGCAGAACTCCAGAAGCTGCGGGATACACTCCACGAAAACGGATACCCAGAAAGATTTATCCTCCGAAATATAGGGGAGCGCACTGCAAAGCCCACAATGACAACTGCAGGAAGGAAGGACTTGTTTATAAGACTGCCTTTTCAAGGGGATGCAGCAAGTGACCTAGTAAGAAGACGTCTGAAGAAAGCGATCACTAGCCATTTTCCTGCGGCGAACTTACGCGTATGTTTCACGAACTCTCCTCTCCTACGTTTGGGAGGCAAAGACCGACTCCCGTTGCAGGCCACATCGATGTGTATTTACGCATTCACTTGCTCCTGTGGAGTGGGATACATAGGCCGTACAACGAGGCTCCTGGAAAAGAGAGTACGTGAACACATACCGGCCTGGCTAGGCAGAGATGAAAAGAAATCGATCTCGAGTTCTATTCTAGCACATCTTGTCGATACGAATCACCGAGTCGATGCCAAAGAAGCCTTTCAGGTTGTCTACCGGACACCAGCAAGCTTCTCCAGAGGCCTACGCCAACAGGTGCTAGCTACAGCCTAGGCAGTGGTTATACGGCTAGCCAAACCAGTGCTATGCTGTCAGAAGACTCTGACACAGGCGCTCTGTCCTGCGTGACCAACGCCGACCCCAACGTCGCCCCAACCTCCTGATGGCAGTGGTGTGTGCACAACGCACCCGACGTATTCACAGCCTATGTCCCCCCTCTCCCTCGCCCCCTTGACCCAATGACCACGACACGCCGACCACGCCATAGCACGCCTCGTCATGCCGGTGGCGTGGGAACGATGGATGCTAATAGTCACTGCATCACTTATAAACCCTGTAACTTCTCATAACTTAAACTTCTATGTAACTGTTTTGGCCTGATGAAGAGTTACCGAAAACTCCTGTTTGCCAAATTGACTTTTCAATTCTCGAATAGTTTTGAGCTCGATCTGCCATTGTATTTGCATCCAGGGTTTTCAGTCTGCATGCTGTATGCGTTCATTCCAAGGAAAACCGTGCATTACTCTATACCACGGAGAAGATACCACAAAGAGTTCATGAAATTCTGCAGTGAATATGGACTGTGTTGTACACTTCACGAGAAGCATTAATAAGCTTACCGATAAGATGCGGACATTGCAGGGTCTTAAAAAATCTCATAAAGACTTTTAAAGCCTAAAGATACGCTATCTTCGAGCATCGACCTTGAAGAGGACGTAGTTTTCTACGAAATGAATACTAGAAAGGATATTTCGGGTTAGGCTTTTTTATAAAATACACCCGTAGTTAAAAGGGCATGGGAACTCGATGGAAAACATGCATAACACTTAAAGTAGTCGCTTTTTGGTGGGTGCGGTTCTTATAGATGGTCGGATAGAAGTGCATTCAACGGCCAAAATCCTACCATGTCTGCTATACTTTGGGAATATGCCACAAGATAATCAGTAACTCAAACCGACTTAAGCAATCCTTCTTAATCGAAAACGTATGTTAGAATTTCCGTTACAATTTCATGAGCTCGGTCGCTGGTTGCGAATATGGGCACGAAGCCTGTTTCTACAGTCCAATTCCTTAATGTTTGCTTTCTACCTGACTTTTCACGCTTGTTCTTATTTCTTTTTCGTGGGCCAAATATAGAAGTAACTCCTCCCGACTTATGATCTCCGATAGGCTCTTAGATTGAAGTAGCTCCTCTGGTTGGGTGTTTGGCGAATTTCAGGCTAGTATTGAAGGTACGAAGCCTCCGAAGCGAGGAGCGCAAGGGAAGCCTTGTCTGGTGCAACAAGCGGGATTTTCTCCTCCCCCCGGACCGACTTAATAACAGATGGTCTCTGTTAATGCTTTATGTTTGGAAATAAGCGTTTGTGAGTAGTGCCAACGAGATCAGGCTGTGCCACTCCGTCCATTTCCCGAATTCGTCAAGGATTCTGTTGGACGAAACAGTCCTCCCTTGAATGGTCTGCGTAGGGAGACTGGAGGATTACGCGAGCTAGCAGGCATGACGCAGACCTCGGTAATCACCAATGAACGCGAGGAGTCTGTGAAACCGCCTCAAATTTAATCCCGAAGTCAGGAGCATGTCTGCATCTGGCCGAGTAAAATAATATATTTAGAAAGGCAACATCCGCCTGATTCATTTGACCCAATTGGGAAAAATTCGGCTACCTTGATGGGGTTCGAACGCAGAACAACAAGGGCATGGTTTGAGTATAGCTAACGGCCTAACCACACTAACTGATCTGCTTAATTGTTCTGGGGCGATAGCAAAAATCAATTTTGACGACTGGGAAAGGTTAGAGCAGACGTTACCAGCGACTTTTTTGATGAACACACGGAGTTTGGGCGATGTCATCCGCCCTTCTCGAAAATACGCCAAAGCACTTCACTGTATACATATCCCGATCGCTTAAATTCGCGTTTAAAAATGCGATTACTGACCGGATTAGAACTACGGCTAGGGTCAAGTAGGAGTATATAGATCTCCCAGCACTTTGCTACAATACCGCTTGTAATACGGAAATAGTGGTAAAAGGGGTTTAACGAGTGGAGCCTTTTAAGGGGACGGACGATACGGTCGAAATTATCTAACGAACCAGGAAACCATCTCCATGCCATTTACTACTCTTAACGTGTTAAGTGCGGTGAATGACCTATCTCGTGAAATGTTAGCCGGAAATATGAAATGCGTTTTCGCTTAGGAAGGATTACTTAGGTGGGGTTGTAATACTAATTATCACGCGGCATAACCCCATGATGTTCCGGACATGCCAGGATTTTGGCTGGTGAATGCACTCCTTTTTGACCTGTAAAACCGTACCCAGTAAATGCATCTTTCACACTGGCTTTCGATGGCCTTATAAATTCAACTATATTTTATAAAAAACATGCACAAAAATATGTTTTCTTTTACTCATTTAGTAGCACCTCACGCCTTCTCCATATTTTATACTCGAAGAAAGAGTACCTTTCGGTTTTAGAAAAGTTTCTATTTATGGGATTCTTCAAGACTACGCAGTGCCAATTCATACAGCATCGTACCTGTCCGTTTATTGATGCCGCTCATGAAGTATACAACAATCTGCAAAATTTTTTGAACTCTTCATGGCATCTTCTCAAAGACATAGAGGAATATATGATTTTCTGCACGCTGATAGTATACACTTTGTAGAGTGAAATCACTGAACGCTAATGCAACGGCTAATCTGGCTCAGAATTATTTGGGAAATTAGAAAAGTCTTTCAAAACCTAAATGTACCCTTCCTTCGAGTAGAAAATGTGAAGAGGACATGTCTTATGTGTATGTTTTCTATAAAGCATATTTGAGTTCTAAGAACCATAGTTGTTGAGACAATAAACCGACAACAAACAGACTGCGCTTTTTCGCACGTCCCAGACTGCGTCTTATTGACTGATTTGCGACAATTTGAACGCAGAAGATGGGCACGTCTCCCGTTACTATAGTTTTGTTCTATCATTACAATCCCTCAAACTTTGCAGTAGCCTGCCTCCACCTTATTCTCCGAATTTTCCTTTGACTGACCACCTCGGGCCTGTTTTTAGACATAGCAATTAGACCGGTAGGCTTTACTTCACACTGTTCTCTAAACAGCCTCTGTGAGGTTGTCTTATTGTAACACAGGCTGCGTGTGACCCCGAAGCTAATGCCTGAGGAGCTCTGTAATGCAATTTTGCACGTCAGAGGTCATTGGGCTCCCGACGGGGTGCGTAGGTCTTCTCAAGTACTTTCCGACTGCACATGTGACGTGGTCACGCCTTTTTCACATTTGTATGCGTGTGTTGACGGGTGAGCAGTTCTGATCGTATGAGCAGAAGCCCTGGGGCATGACATTTCTTCGCTCTGTGGCGCGGAGCAGACAACTAGTCGCGTTGCGCCTAGTCATTGCGGGCTGCGACTACTTAAAAGCTGTTCAGCGACTGTGACGATCTGTGTGCTTTTTCTAACTGTTTTTTCCCTTTTGGAGAAGAAGGCGGGCTCACCGCAACGGGTTTTTGTAGATACTGGCGTTCCAAAGAGCTTGATCGGCTCTCCGTTGTCAAAGCGTAAAATGCACTTAATAGACCATATCCTGATCAACTTTTCTCTCCTCGCTGCCTCGGCCTCTCGGGGGATGGTTGACGGGCGTTTTGTCTGTGTGCTTTGTGAGTCACCACTCCGTCGGGGGAGCTGATTGAACCTTTATCGGGAGGTCGGTCGTTCTGCTTTTGTGTTGCACTGACCTAAGATGGTAGCTCGCTGGAGATCGAAATTATGCCCAGTTTCTCCAACGTGTTTTGCTAATTAAGAGTTTGCGTCTAACCTCCGAGTAGCCGATTTGTGCTCTTTTAGGCGAGTCCGCAATTTCCGCCCGGTTTCTTCCACATAGTTGTAGTCGCGCTCATGGAAATTTATTTTGTAGATGACTGCTGAGGTTTCGGCGGATGGCAATGGGTCCTTAGGTTTCATCAAACGGCGTCGAATTGTTGCCTGGAGTCGATGGGTCATGCCTACTCTGACGGGTTGTATCAGTCGAGAGACCGCCTCAGAGATCCCTTAAATGTTTTTTCCTCCCCATCTGGACATGCCGCTCGCTTTATTCTGGCCTATCTTTCATGAGGTTGAAGATTAAGTGTCTTGGGTAACCTGACGCGCATTCTCGCTCCTCTGCCGTGGTTACCACGTTGTTTCTTATTTCTTCTTCCTTTTTCTGCTTCTGCAGGCGAAGAAGACCGAGCTGGAGGAGCGCAACTGCGACATCATCAAAGATGACTTTTGGACAGAGAATCCTCACTTGCTGGAACCCTGAAGTGTTGACTGTGTGTTGTACATTTTGTAAATAACTGCGAAAAATGGTACAGAGCATTCCGGTTTATTGGTCAAGCCGTTTATTTGGGCCAGGTGTTGAATTACCGAATTAGACCGTATGCACTGCGTTTGGCAACGGTGTAGAGAAGGACCCCACTTAACTGTCAGTAGACTGTGGATCGTGTCATATGAGGTTTTATCTTGGCATACATTTACAGGCTGTTGCAGGAATTACACTACCAACAACGACTACTACCCACGACCTCACACCTTAACTCAAAATCCGTTATTTTTTGTGTTTTAAATTGCCTAAGCCCCCTCCCCCCTTTTTCCGGTTTAAACCAAACCTTCACATTGTGTGCAGTTCATCGTCTGCCAGTGGAAGGCGAAGCTGACGATACGGCAAGAAAATACTTATGGAGAAATGAGGCAACGGTATAGAGAAGGGCCCCACTTAACTGTCAGTAGACTGTGGGTCATGTGGGGTTTTATCTTGGCATACATTTGCAGGCTGTTGCAGGAATTACACTACCAACAACGACTACTACCCACGACCTCACATCCTAACTCAAAATCCGTTATTTTGTGAACTTTTCTTTTTTACTGTTTAATTACTACTCTCATTACCGTTGTCGTACAATAGCGTAGGATATGACTTTCGGCACAAATTCAGGCAATTTTTGCCAGCTTACTGTCTAGCGTGTTGTCTCACGCATAAAACTCTCCTTCCCCACAAATCACGTATGGCACGATCCACAGTCTACTGACAGTTAAGTGGGGTCCTTCTCTATACCGTTGTCCGGCGTTTATCAGGGCACCATTTGGCTTAAATTAGGCCGGTGATTTTCCCTAGTCAGAATTCAGGACTGTAAGACTGAAAAGTTTAGCCCTCGTTTTGGACAGACGACGAGACTTTCTACGCGCCACTTGGATGGTTTGCAAATGGCGCGATCTCCTTCAGACCAACCGTGGGTCATACCCTGGGTGATGAACTCACAGACATCGACAAAGCAGACATGAGGTACCGAACGTCTGACGGCGGGTAACTGCTACCACCAGCAGCTTTGGTGCCGATCAGTCTTGGCTGACTGGCACCAGTGTATGCCTGAGTTCATACCATACAGTGACCAATCTCGTGAGATGTCATCGAAAATTCTGAATTGCGTTTTCGACCAAGAATGATCATTTGAACGGTGTTGTGGCATTGATTATCATTCAACATAACGCCAAGATGTACCAGTCACGCCAGGATTCCAGTCTTTGAATGTAGTTACCTTCGTCCGCATCTAAAAACCGCACTTGATAAAAGTGACTACTTAAGTAGCAAGAATTCTTCCTCAGTGATTTCCGCTGTCCTTAGAAATTCAAATATATTTTATAGAGAATATGCGCAGAAAAGTTTTCTTGAACACATTTAGAAGAAAATTATATCCTTAAAGATAGGGCGCCTTTCGACTTTAAAAACGTTCGTAATTCTGGAATTCTTTAGGACCGTGAAATGTACATTCGGCAAGACCATAGTTCGTGGCCGTACCTGTTAGGGGTTAGGGTTAGGTGTTTGGGTGTTAACGCTCCTTGTGAAGTGGCACAGAGGAAAATGTGATTTTCGTTACTTAAAAGCACAACTTATGGGCTGAAACCCCTAAGCGCAAATGCGACGGCAGATCGAAATATACCCCTTCGAATATCAAATTTGGAGACGTGATTTGCTACAAGTTGAGTAGGAGAAAGGACACTCTTGGTTAGGGTTTCTCTAAAATATGATTAGACTTAAAAGGACATCGAAAATCAATGGAAAGCTGTGCATCCAAAAGCCGGCATCTCGGCGTGACTGAACTGTCCTGGGGCTATGCTGTATGATAACCAATACTCATAGGTGGATTAGAATCCCACCGATGCACGGAGTTTCTCACAGTTGGGCCAGAGTAAATAACCATTAGTGCAACCCCACTTAAGTGGTCCTTCCTGGTCGAGAATAGATTTCAGTTAACATTTCATTATATTGGTCACTGATCGCATGTACTCTAGACATCGAGACCAGTCAACAGACAGAGAATCCGTGGAGTTTCGCTCTCCGGCGTTTACCCGGGTGCTGGAGTTGATCGTAGGCATTACTATCTGTCCAAGTGCTAGGTAATTGACCAATACCGACAAGGCTTTGCCTCGTTCCTGGCTGGTCAGCGTCTTTCAGGGCTGGAATGCGATTTTGGTCGGACATTCTACGAGCGCGTGTTTGGCCCTGTTAGTGGCCAATTTTCGTTTGTCAGTCACTAGGGTTATTGCTGACACTTCGTAGTAGGCTCAGGAGAATTTACTCTGCCCTTGAGAGTGTTGCAGTCCGCGCCTCCTTGTTCACCGCCGCTTTGTCACGCTGCCCTCCTATCCGCCTCACACTCCCTGTCGATCCGCTGCTGGAAAGCGCGAGGCCTGTCACTAGCCTCGCGAGTGCTCGAGGCCAGTCAACGTTGTCCCTCCTCTGATTGGCTGGCGGACACTGGGGTAGAACTAAAGGCGCACACGCGCTGAAGTCCAGGCATCTCGACGGCGGACAACACACAACTTGCCCGGAGAAACCGCTCGCGGCGACTGCTTGCAGAGTCCTTGTCTACGTACTTCCTCACCAGTAAAAGTTGTCAAACCCAATCCGTCTTTCCTGACTTCTGAGTTAGGAACCCCTGTCTTATCGACCATACCATTCCGACAAGAGCAATTTATTAGCGTAGCCCTCTTAATGTTACCCCGCGTTATCCCTCACTCCCAGGCGGCCATGGGACTTTGTGGTAATTCGGTCCTTTTTCCGAAGGGGCGTATAGTCAGTAACGCATTCACTGCGGAAAGCTCCCACCCTTCGCAGTGGCATCCATACAACGTAATGGTGTCTTTTCGCCGTTTCAATTCATACAGCT
>CACRXP010000584.1:345798-389038 GCA_902702965.1 Spirometra erinaceieuropaei
CGTTTTCAGAGGGAATGTCCAAAAAGTGACAAATTAGCGATTTTCGTGGTGCCTGACCGCCTACCAGCCAACTGTAAGTTTGTCGCAAAGTTAAACTGTTCTATCTGGGAGTGACATTGCAACCCATGCTGGGAGGATCAGGCCCCTGTTCCGGCTTGGAGACTTTGGTTGCTGAGGTCCAGATCTCAAGCACGTCTCGATCTATCTTGTTGCCGACCGTGTCTACGAAGTCGACTTCATGACCTGCCTCCACGATAAGAGCAGAGATCCAAAAAACAGGCCATCCCACCGCATCCCCAATGAATGCTCAGCCTCGTCTTTCGACTGTGAGATTCCCAGGACAGTTGTGCCATTAGATCTACAAAATAATATTAACTGTATCGGTGTTATGTGACCTATGGTTATTTCGCATGCGGCCGCCTCTATTTTACGCCGGCATGCGACTCAACAATAATGCCTTCCCCATTGCCTGAAAGTCCCGGCTGGTGAAGACTCTTGGTAAACCGTTCCTTGAGACCTGGTTGTGCTCATACTCGACTAGTCGTTGCAGTGCTTTCGCTAAAAAAAGGACATCAAGGAGGGCAAGAAGTTACTTTTTTCTCGGTTCTCCGAAAATCCGAGATCAGGGAAAATGGTACTGAGCAGTTCCTAAACATCTGGCGGAAGGCTCTACTCCACTCGCGTTGTATATCGGACACATACTTGCTAACAGAGGGCTAATTCAAAGCCGTAAAATGATGAAGCTTTGCAACTATAAGACCTCCTTAAGACGAAAAGGGTTAACTGCAGTTTGGACGGAATTATTCCTTTATGTCAAGGATTGTAAGCGTCAGCTATGCCAGCATCAGCAAACCATAGCCCTCGTAGCCTTGTGTGTGCTAGCAGCTCTCTGACACCTGGTTCCTTGCCAGTGGATGCGCTTGTACTCCCGCTAGGTAAAGAGGTCTTGAGCACGGCTGCTCAGTCATCATCCTCGTCATCTTTCTGACCCGTCGCAGTGCTGTTGTTGGTTAAAATCCTAGTCAAGTGCATATTGTGGACTAGGGGGTGTGATGGCACGCCTAGGTGCAGGTCTGTCCGCGCCAGCAACCTGCGCCACCCCCCCACCCCCGGTCCTTCTTGATTATGTCTTGACACTGGGCTCCGGCGAGAAGGAGAGGGTGCGGTAGATGCTGCGTAAGTCTACTCCCACTATAAACTGATTCATGCGTCAGTCACCGTGCCCGCTTCACTTTGCTGTGGAGCACACGGCGGACATCGTCGAGCACGACGGTCTAGCTACCATTCCTTTATGTGCATATTGACCCAACTGTGAAAAACTCGGCCCCTGGGTGGGATTCGAACCCACGCAGTAAGGGGAAGGCTTTAGTACAGCCTACGCTCTAACCACTTGAGCTACGAGGTCCCGTCGAACGACTTGAGTTTAATCACATTTAGGTCAAGTCACCCGCCCAACCTACTGCAACGTTCGGAATCCACCAAATCTAATGCAGTAAGTTGACTGCCCAAGCAGGATTTCCTAAGTAAATCACTTAGAATCCACCAGATGACTACCAGGCTCACGTAATTAATAGATGTTTTGGCAGATTTTTGAATAGTTTATATTGACCCAACTGGGAAAAATTCGGCGCCTCGGTGAGATTCGTACCCACGCAATAAGGGGAAGGCTTTAGTACAGCCAACCCTCTAACCACTGGAGCTACGGGGCCCCGCCGGACGACGTGAGTTTAATCACATCCATTGATCCCTTTATGTATCACATGGAGGCGTTGTCATACCACCTTAGAAATTCCCTCTCGCCATTTATTTTACAGTGCTGGTCCTGTTTTTTCCGTTTCAATGTGTTTCGTTAAAGTCTTTAGGAGCTTCAGGCCAAGAAGAAGAAAGTGAAGGCGCTGCGTTTTGTCAAAAAGGATGTTCAGTATGCTGAATCGCGCGACCTCAAATCTTGCGCCAGGTGTTAAGTGCAGGCGCACTTAACACCCTTAGCTCCTCTCAGCAAGAAACCAACGGGTTCTCGCAGCCCTCCAAAAAACTTGTTGACGAAAAGATTATTTCTGTCGCCAGGCACGCCGTTTGATGTGGCAAGATAATGCGTTACATGAATAACAAATGGTGGACTTTCGTTGTATTCCACTGGTCTCTTATCGTATCTGCCCAATCGCTGCAGCACTTGCGCCTTTATCACGTACAGTGCTGGTCACCAACTCGAGAAGCATACTGCTTGTCAATAGTCTGCGGATTGAAAAAGTCGGTAAAATGGAAATGACGCCATCTTGAATTTGTTTTGCTTGAACGTTGGAAAGGGCAGACTTTCCATGAAGGAGACATTATTTCGAAATCGTTTAAGAGGTTCCATTTTAAAAAGTTACTCAGGCCCTATGACGAAGCGCATCAATAAGAATCAATCATTTGCAGATTGGGAAAATCGTCAGAGGGCTTGAGTAACTTCTGAACATGAAGGCCTTTAAACGGATTCGAAATAATGTTTTTTCGCAGATAAAGCCCGCGCGCCCCAACGTCCAAGCAAAACCAATTCAACACGGCGTCAGTTCCATTTTAGCGAGATAAAATACCGTTTTTCGGTCAGATGTGGTTATGTAGCTGCATCTGAGGTAAACAAACCCCAGCCACCTGTAATACGGGACCAAGGGTAATAGGGGTTTTTACAGGTGGGACTGAGGGATGCATAGACGACGAGTTCAAGTACTTGTATGGGAAAGAAAAACTATTGGAAAGGCGAGTTTGCACTTTGAGTGGTTGAGAAATAGTCGTCTTAACCCCTAACCCTAACCCAAACCGCTAAACGTGACCATAACCTCTAACCTTAACTCCTAACCTGAAGCTCTAACCCCCAACCTTAAACCCAGCCCTTTAATCCTAACCCTAACCCTTAACCGCAGCCCTAAGCCCTTACCCTAAAACGTCCAACGCGAAAGTTAGAAGAAGCCGACAAGCCGAAAATCAAGAAGGAGCAGCGGCATTGGGTCGAAAAAGGCAGACAAGGCAACGAAGGAAGAAGGCCGCCAACAGAACACACAACGCAACGCATAGCAACACCATGCCAACGTAATCACACCAACTCAAAATAATCAATTAGGTCAACAGCACTGTGTGCATCAGATGCAGCTACGTAACCACATCTTACCGTAAAACGTTTTTTTTATCTCAGTAAAACAGAAATGACGCCGTCTTGAATATTTTTTGCTTGAAAGTTGGGAAGAGCGAGCTTTCCAGGAAGAGGACGCTATTTCGAAACCGTTTAAAGGCCTACATGTTCAGAAGTTACTCAAGCCCTCTGCATGGAATCCAAGCAGTCTCATCGAATCATTTAGGAAATAGTAAATTTGGACTGTGTTCTGGGCATTTGCATCCAGAAGCATTTGATGCATTCAAATAATTAACTTCAGCAAGACGACAGTAAGGAGTGGATTTGGTGTCAACGGTTGTGGTGCAAAAACTTATCGATTTCCTACAAATATTGAAAATCCGCAGAAGAACTAGCTTATCGCTTGGGTTTTATTCGAGAATGTGTTCTTTAAAAATGGATGGAATTATTCTCAACATCAGACGAGCATGTCCGGAGTTATAAATTAACTTGAAATTAAGTTGCATGCCCAGCGGCGATGAAATGCCACTTAGGAAAACACATTTAGGGAGTTTTGACGGAACTTCTGAGTTTCAGGTTCCGCTAAAGCGATGCGACGAATGGCCACCGATCTCCTCTTTTACGGAAATATCTGGGCTAAATGTCCGATACTGCGACTCAATCTAATTACGAAGAAAGATAAAGTGATTGTCTGCTACACGGATTCTCAAAATGATGAGTTGGCCAGGGCACAGTCCTGTTTTGAATGCCAGCCGAAAATCAGACAGGCTAACAGGACGTGTGCTTGTGTTTGGAGGGGTATTTTTTTGGAGAAAAATCGATTTGGTGGATATGGGTCGGAAATCGGCCCGAAAGGAAATTCGCCAGAACAGCTGGCACTTCTGTTAACAAGCTTACGACAGCACTGTGACTAGGTGGACGGAAAGGCGGGTAGTTCAAGTGACCGCAAGCTGTTTACTGGGTGCAGATTTAGGAATTGTCCTTACGAGTTCGCACAGTGGAAGCTGATTGGGTGGAGTCAACCTGGACCGGACGCACGCCGGCCTGATTAACGCTCCAGAGCCAAAGATGCACCCTCTCTGGTGATAGGGCTCGTAGGTATGGCTGACTGGTAAGGCCACTGTTTAAGTCCGAAACAGCTACTGGATCAGTTTCCCCGGCCTTAGTTTGTTCGGCAGACCATTCGTGGGACGCAGGCAGGGAGAACTTGTCATGCTGAACCGAGTTCGGCTGGATTAATACATGATACAGTTCCCAGTCTGTCGACCCCCTGGAGCTCCAAGGCACAACTGATTGCTAATATCTCTATTATAATTGCTCATCGTGTTAGCAAACTATGTCAATACGGATGTCGTTATTCGTTGAAAAAGGGCCTCTGGGCCCGACCAAAAATAGCTTACATCATATTTGTTACCAATCAAAATGACCTACCACCGTGACTGAAAAAGTCTGTTTACTCCAAGTACGCGCATTAATTTCCTCGGTAATTGAACAAGGCAAGTTTAAACTGGAGTTCATATACCATAAACTACACGAGAATTCTGACCTCATCGAACTTGAATGTGCGGCCGGGTCTTGTCGAATGGGCAGCGACGGAGAGAAAACCATTTGGAGTCCGGTGATGAGACTAAAAATCCACTTTTACCGCAAGAAACATCTGGAGTCGTTTATCGTGTCAGGTGTAGTTGCGGGTAAAGCAACTACGTCGGAGAAAGTGGAAGACTGTTCTGGACGCGAAGCGCCGAACACGCGGCAGCGGTGTGGAGAAATGACGCCAACTCTCAGGTCGCGGCCCAGTCGACGAGATCGGGCCACACATTCAAGTTCGATGAGGTCGAAGTTCTCGCAAGAGGGGATAATCGCGTGAGTCGCGAATTGCTTGAATCATGGTTCACGGCGCCCCAGTCTATCAACAAGCGCGATGACATCCCCACTCCATATTCAGTGCTGAAACATAGTCCGGCCAAAGTAATTAACCACTCGAGGAGCACGCAGACCGGTGAGACAGGTAGCCGAACCATCATCACGCCAACATCGAGCACGGATGATGAAATTTCAGCCACTGACAACTTGTATGTCAGCCATCAAGCCCTCAGCGCACCAGCGGGCAACAATCATTGATGAAGGGGAGAGCGGTTGAATATCATAAGTATGCGGTAGCATAGCGACTGTATCCTGTACATGCCGCAATTGCCTGTGAACGCATCACCCGCATTTGTTACTGTTTCTGATGATGGGTTCACGGGTGAATTCGAAACGTCAGGCGAATAAAGCTGTTGGCCCTGACAACGACATGTTTGACTTCAAGAAACACACAGAAGCTGCGACACGTTCTTACAGGAGTCAAAAAGAGACCAAACATGCCGCAAAGTGGCCAAACAAAAAATAACAGAAAAGTATTCCGAGAGCTAGATTGTAGAGGCCCCACTCCGGGCACTTGTTGCAACGTTGTGTCTCTTGCGCTTACCGGGTGGCAGTGTGATTCTCCGCTAGTCACGGCTATTGAAGCTGGCCAATTAACTTCAAGACCGGCCCAGACGCCTTCTCTCGGGGTGTTCTGAGGATCGCCCTACCGTCACTCGGGGCACCTGCTCTTGCAGCGCCGGATGTGTGCCTTCGTCCGGCTGCCAACTTCTTCCAACCTATTATTCGGTGATTCTGTACAGAATAAAGTGCTCCATATACTGGCATCTGCCATCTTTTATTTTGGGCCGTGTCTAAAGGTCGCAGCGGTTAAGGTCCGTATACGGCCTATACTGCCACGACAGCCTCAGGCGGTATCTATTTTGGGCTCATCCATTCATTTCGCAGCCAGTAATGTGAAGTTGCCGATGGAAGTTCGGTTCGTAGATGCAGCTAAACTTCCAGTTCCACTTAACCTCTGCATCCCCCATGTGCTGTTATTGCTGTTGGTGTTTTTGAGGGCGTGACTGAGGTTGGCCAGTATGAGTAAGCCCAAAACTGTTCTAGCATCGGCCTGCCTGTCTTTATTTGAAATAAGGGCTATTTTACCTATCGATAATTGATTTCCTTGAAGTTATTAGCTCTTTTTCGCACGCCTCTGTGGAAACTGAGACAGCGGGTGCGCTGTGAGCGCTAAAATCGTTAGACCAGGTACCGGGGTTAGCAGGTGAAGATGAAAGTCACCAGAACAAGGGATGCATTCTGTGCAGAGGCCCTAGATACTATGGTAGGGGGCGCTCACCGATCGTTATTGCGGAACTCACTCGTTCCGATGTGTCTTACGGGCTCGTCCTCGAGCCCAACCAGCAGCCGCACAGCGGCTACGATATAGGTAGAATGACATTATCGAAAACCGAGAGGGCAACGGGCTCGTGGCCCAGTGGCTAGAGGCGTGGACTTCTAACTAACAGGTCGCGAGTTCGAGCCTCGGGTGTTCCACACTTCGGGGTTGGGTCTGACTGGCTGGCGACAGCTAATAATCCAGAAATGGGCATCCCAGTCTCCCTTGTCTTTGTCGGTAGTGCCATTCTGCCCTAGATACTGTCTGCGGCAAGAGGCCAGGGAGTGCGCTGACAGTGCTTACTCATGCATGAGCGAGACATACTGCAGTGCCAACAGTTTTTAACGTGCGTTTAATTTGGGTCCATATTAATACTTAGTGATTTGCCATACCGACAGCGCAGGCACTAGCTGAAACCCAGACACACCTGTTTCGCTGATATTGTGCCGCTGCATGGCGCAGCTTCGAAGGGTCCGACTCATTAGTGGGACGTCCAGCTTCCCCCGCGGGAGTGTGCTTAAGTGGTGCTGTAGTGTCTAAGCATTGAGTGTACTCAGAGCGTCAAAATCATCAAGCCAAGTCCACAGTGGCAGGACAAGTTAGAAGGCGCCAGGAGGAGAAAATTGGCCTACGGCAATCACTGACTTTAGAACCCAAGGGCCGCCATCCAGTCCGCTGGCAAATCGTTGGGTTTCTGTCACCAAGGCGGAGATCACTTACAGCGCCTAAGTAGTGAGTGTACTCAGAACGCCACAGTCATCAAGCCACGTCCACAGAAAGAAGACAAGTCAGAAGGCATCAGGGAGAGGTATCTACTGTACACAGAACCCCATGCCGTATTCGAGAACCCTGATTTCCTGTATTGGACAGTTGGTGAGGTCAGGGCGTGTGCTGATAGTGTTGAGTCATGTATGCGGGAGTGAAGCAGTGGCATCGGCTGCTTTTACGAGATTGTGGGAGCAAATGAAAGCGTCTCTGTGTCCGATTGGTACTTTTTGAATTAGCTGAGGGTATGGCGCATTCAAACGGAGCCTGGATGGCTGTGACTATGTGAATGACCGCGTGTGTGTACGCTGCACCTTGAAGGGTGACGGCCCAGGCTAAATGCAGGGTCAGGTGTCACCCTTCTAGGTCAAAAGGTCTGAAAGCGTGTTTCCTGTCAGTATCAGCAAACCATGGCCCTTGCTGCCTGGAATGCGCTGGCAGTTCCCTGACACCTGGTTCCCTGTCGGTAGATGCGCGTACACTCCCGATGGCCATACCGGTGGTAGGCATGACTGCTCAGTCATCATCCAGGTTCTTCTGACGCCTGTCGGAGTGTTATTGTTATTGGTCAAAAACCTAGTCATAGGCTGTGTGTACCAGGGGGTGTGGAGTGGAACGCCAAGGTGCGGGCTCGACCGTGCCATCCATCTGTGCCCCCCCGTCTCCGGTCTTCTTGACTCTGTTTTGACACTGGGTCCAGGTGGGGACTGGGGAGGAGAGAGTGCGGTAGGCGCTGCGCAAGTGTAATATCGCTATAAACTAATTTACGCGCTAGTCACTGTGTCTGCTGCACTTTGGTGAGTACCACACGGTGGACATCGTCAACATCGGCGGTCGAACTATCGTGTGTGTGCGCGCTGCAGTCAGCAAGGCCGTAGGGGTCAGTGCATATGCAATCGCTCACTGGGACGGTGAATGAGCCCGAAGCAGCAGAGGGACGTTGAACAAACACGCCAGGCGGCTAAACAACAACCTTCACACATTTAATTGCATTGGCGCGCTTAAATCCCGTTTCCCTCCCGTTAATTCTGACTTCAACTCTCTTGACTTCCAGCACACCTAACACCTATTCCTAAACAAGACGATGTAAGCGAATGCATATCTTTTTGATTGGGAATGAGATCAGCTTAGTGTCTCCATATCCGGATCATAAGGGGTTAATCGTTGATGGACTTATTCTACCCCCCTCGGGTAACAAGGTAAGAAATAAGGCACCAGATGGAGAGATTTATTGCGCCCTGAATATCCGAGTTCCCGTAGCAGGAAGCAGTGACTGCTGGAAATGCCACGACATGTGCTGACGGCAGTAGTGAGAGAAAAAGAGAGAGAGAGGGAGGGGAGGGAGAGCGAGGCAGTGACGTCGTCCTCTCTAACGCGTTCGTGACGGCAAGTTCAAGCAGATTTTTGGTGTGGGTTCTATCAGCAGCCGTGCAGCAGTCGGTCAGACTGCAAGGTCCGCGCGCCTGGAACCGGCCGCTGGAAGGGCGAATGAACTTGACGCAATGGAGCACCGAGCAAAGACCGCAGGCATCGTACACCACGAGCGCTCCTGCTGGCAAGACCACTTTGCTCCACATGCACTGACCTGCGGCCACTCAACCAACTTCGGCCCGGAGACACGTGCGCTCAAAAGACCACTAGCGTTCATGCAAAGCAAACCCCTGGACACAGGGGAGCCCATTCTTCTCGTAACGCGGCAGGAATTGTAGCCGACACCCTATCATATGGAGAGTGACATTGAGGTGTTCCGATCGTGAAACTATGAAGGTGCGCGTGCAGTGATGACGGTCAGGTACACCTCCCTTTCGGTCTCGTTCTCGCTCGCTCTCTCTCTCTCTCTCTCTCTCACCCCCTTCTATGTACCAGTTCACTGTTCGAGCCCGTCAGTCATCTAGCGCTGGGAATGGACGCATTGGCTGGCAGGGGTGCAATAGCTCGAGGGCAACCTCTATTTCACTCACTAATTCCTCTTCCCTCCGCTCACTCACCTTGCCCCGACTACAAGACAAGGTCAAGACAATCGGGGGGGGGGGTGGGCGCGTACGTAGTGATCGACAAAGCTGAACAGCATGCCTACGCGTGCCATGCGCGATCTGGCCTTACAAGCCCGTGGAAGCAGACGACGCCACCCTCTCACCCTCTCGGGCACGATTTTACACCGCCAGTCCCCCTCCTGACCTTGCCAATGGCCACTACCTGAGATTACGACTAGGTGTCTGGACACTATCTAACTCCTCAAGGTGATGTCGTTGGTTTTCACTTGTTACTTGATCACCTCCCTGTCATTAGTACCCCTGCACGCCTTAACACCCTACGGCCATCCTTTTCAAACAAGACCAGTCCGCACTGTTGCCTTGTTGTCTGTTTATCTGCTCTTCTTCTGAAACTTTTCGACTCCAATTGCTGAAATGCCATTGGCATGGTCTAAAACATTTGGCCTCACACCAATCTCCTCCTCGCATCGGGTAGGACTCTTTAACCTATCATTTTCTTAAGGAAATTGACGATTGAAATTCATGAGGCAAGCTCTCTGCGATGTGCTAATTTAATATAAGTGCAAGAGATTCAAAACAAATTCTAACAGCGACGATGGGCTTTGTAAACAGACCGGGGTCATGCGAACCTGACCTCACCTGACCTCGCTGTTTCTTTGTCTTTTACTTTCCCCCCACGAATTCGTTTTTACCTCCAGCAAACACTTCTTTCGACTGCCACAGCCTGCCTGACAGCAAAAACCAGCCTTCCGCAAAATGTGATATTATAGAGAGTGTCGTTTAAGGGTTTTGTTCTCATGACAAACTGAGTGGCGGTGTGGCACCGGCGCAAAACGCGCGAGTCGGACACCAGTTAAGGTTAAGATCCCGAAGATTTTGCACTGGGCAACCTAATGACAGGCTGGATGTGGAAGAACCGCGACCCCGTTCAGTTCTCTGGGCTTGTTCTGCGTTTTTTTCGCAATATGAGGTTTGCCATTGTCCTGGTGGAACAGAGTCCGTTTTCGCTGTACCAATACCAGATACTTCTCTTTAAGCTTGCCGTAGACTCGGCTCAGCAGTTGGGAGTTGCGATCGGAATTGACGACACGGCCATCCGGAACAAATTCAAAGTGAAGAACACTTCCGAAATTGCACCAAACACAGATCTTCACTTTCTTGACGAACCGATCTTGACCTGTGACTGATGGAGGAACCTGAACTCTTGGAACTCATTTCTTTTGTCAGTTCTGATTGACCAGGCAGTTGAAATCGTAAACTCTTCACTGCGGCCATGACAACGATCTCAGTCACGTGAAATCCGAGTGCCTCTTTTTTAGAGGCCTGGGAAATATAGAGCTAGTGATAAGATTGTGTATCACGCGAGCTGGGCTTTCGATTGATCGCATCTGCAGTCGTCCACACCATGCCTTATCTCGGCAAATATGAGCGTGTGGATAGATCGCGAGGTGAATGTGACACAGATCAGCGTTACTGCATCATTCTTGGGACAGTGCTGAGTCTAAGCAGAATGGTATTACCGACAAAGACAAGGGAGATTGGAGTGGCTACTTCTTGGCTTCTTAGCCGTCGTCAGCCAGTCATACCTAACCCCAAAGTGTGGAACACCCGAGACTCGAACTTGCGACCTGTTAGTTAGAAGTCCATGCCTCTAACAAGCCCGTAACCTGTTTTAACTAACAGGCCGCGAATTCGAGCCCCAGGTGTTCCACACTTCGGGGTTGGGTTGACCGGCTGACGACGGCTAATAAGCCAAGAAATGGTGATTCCAGTCTCATTTGTCTTTGTCGGTAATACCATTCTGCCTATATATCATTCACCGCTGTGCGGCTGCTGGTCGGACTCAAGAGAGAGCCCTAAGGCACAACGGGACGATCGCTGAGTGCCTCCCTATACCAGTGCTGTGTCCAGCCGTTGGGACTAGGAGGCGCAAATTTAAAAAATCAAAACAAACTCTCTACTTAAAACGTTTCAATAGGTGTTTTTAAGAAACGGCCCTACTAGTCAAGTACCCGAGTTTAGTGGGAAGTTAAGCAAAATTTCCTCAAAAATGTTGACGTTACGTCATCCGACTTCCCCATTTTGTTCTTAAAATTGGTTGCATCGAGAGGTTTGGCGTCTGAATAAGTGAGAGTAAAGCCTCGAATGGGACAGCGGGAGCGTTGCCTGCTTGGTCGAGATGATGTTTGATTTAGTAATGCCAGTGGCGGACAAGAACGCTGAGGATGTCGTTTCAAACCATATTTGCGAACACCAACAGCAATCATCTTCGCGATTGCAGACAGGTTATGTTTCAACATAGAACTTTTAAGCACAGTCAGATCATATTACAGTTGCAACCAAAAGCGTCATACTCGAAGAGGGGCATGAACAGCTGTCACTAAAGAAGGGAATGGTAGGGGGCGCCCACCGATCGTTCTTACGGGACTCACTCGTTCCATTGTGCCTTAGGGCTCTCTCCTGAGCCCAACCAGCAGCCGCACACCGGCGCGTGATATAAGCAGAAGGGGTATTACCAACAAAGACAAGGGAGACTGTAATGGTTATTCCTGGCCTATAAGCCGTCGTCATCCAGTCATACCCAACTCCGAAGTGTGGAACGCCCGAGGCTCGAACTCGCGACCTGTTAGTTAGAAGTCCACGCCTCTAACCACTGGGCCACGAGCCCGTTGACCTGTCGGTTTTCGATCGGGAATATACAATGGCAGGGGGCGCTCACCGATCGTTCTGGGTGTTCCACACTTCGGGTTTGGGTACGATTGGCTGACGACGGCTAATAAGCCAGAAATGGCCATTCCAGTCTCCCTTGTCATTGTAGGTAATGCCATTCTGCCTATATCCTGCGCCGCTGTGCGGCTGCTGGTTGGGCTCGAGAGAGAGCCCGTAAGGCACAACGGAACGAGTAAGTTCCGTAAGAACGATCGATGAGCGTCCCCTACCATTGTATATTTCCGATCGAGAACCGACAGGGCAACGGGCTCGTGGCCCAGCAGTTAGAGGTGTGGACTTCTAACTAACAGGTCGCGAGTTCGAGCCTCGGGTGTTCCACACTTCAGGGTTGGGTATGACTGGCTGACGACGGCTAATAGGCCAGAAATGGTCATTCCAGTCTACCTTGTCTTTGTCGGTAATACCCCTTCTGACTAAAGAAAGCTTCCATTGTTTATGAGAAATCAGGGGAAATGGCGCTCTACCCACTTATAAATCTGCTTGTAACCAAAGTAACCAGTAGAATCCAGTCTCAGTAGCAGCCGTCTTGGCGCAGTCTTGACACCACATAAGAGTAGCGAAAGGAAGGAAAAACAAAGATGGCGCTGACAAAGTCCTCTCCATGCATTAAAGTCTTCATTGCATCCTTCGAATCGGGGCTCCAGAATTGAGGCAGGTGTGGAGTGTGAAAACACCATGCGGCGACAAGTGTCGATACCACTCATTCAAAACAAACGTCAGATGACGATTTCTAAACAGGAAGATCGAGGACTTCTGAGAATAAGAAAAATAGAGGATATCGTTACCCTGACCACCGACAGCGGTTGTTCGATGGCCGTCATGGATAAGGCCGAGTATTGGGTAAAACTGGGAAATCTCTTGGTGGACAGGAAGTCTTACGCGCCGTCGACTGCCAACGAGTTCAGAAAGCTCGTAAACAGCATAAACAAGACAACCAGCAAACTGAGGAACGAGGGAGCTCTCGCGAGAAGGCAAGCGTTGGCAATAAAAGTCGCTGATGACGTGATTGCACGCGTCTACGGCCTGCCAAAGCTCCACAAGCCAGGAGTGCGTCTACGCTCCACTATCTCCCTGCGTGGCACCCCGACCTCCGGGCTGTCAAAGTGGCTGTACCCGCGACTTCGTCTCATTGTCAAAGATCTAGTGTGAACCGTAAAGTTGGCTAGATAGTTCTTGACCAGGCGCATCCTCCACTTCCGAAGCAACCACCCTGTTGCTCATAAACGCAGTTGTGACAGAACCATCCTCCAATGTGTTCAAACAGACTGAAGCGACGATAGTGTGAGGAAGGAGGAGATGAAGTACTTGCACGCCGTTTTTAAAACCAATAGCTACCCGAAGTGCTTCACACGCAGGTGCCTCGGGAAGCCTCAGTTTGAGCGGTCGAGTGGAGTTCAGGCACTCAATCCCCTATGTGGTGAACGTTTCAGAGGCGATGGCAAGAAAATTAAAATCTTTTGGAATTAGTGTGGCTTATAAGCCAGGATGGGCAGTCAGATAGCAAATCATGAAACCCAGTAGCAGTATAATCAGCGGTGGTCTACGGCATATCATGCCAAAATTACGATGCGAGATATGTTGGTAAAAACGCCTCGGCACATGATTGCACGAACACCAAATCACGATCAGCCGCAAGGACAAGCTGCCTTTGATTTTATGCCACATATATCAGCTGGACCACAGTTTTGTCCTTAAGAATGCGAGGCTGATTGGCCGGGCCAATAAGATGGACGGATTAGTGCACGAAAGTTGGTCCTCGACTGGCACACTTAACTGATCTATAGATCTGCATCCCGCCTACCAGGCGCTACGCGCAAGACTAATCGGTTCCGACAGGGCTGATAAAGCGGGTGTTCACGGAAGAGAGGGGGTAAACAACGTCGAACACTGTCACACCGATGTTCCCGCAAGGCTGAAAGCTGATCACACGAACGGCAACGGTAGCGGGGTGCTCACCGACCGCTTTACCGAACTCATTCGTCCCGCTGTGTCTTGGGACTCCCTCTTAAGTCCCGTTAGCAGCCGCACACCGACAAGCAATATAGGCAAAATATCCTTACCGGGAATGACGAGAGAGGCTGGAATGACCATTTCTGGCTTATTAGCACCGTCGTCAGCCAGGCATACCCAACCCCAGAGATGAGCGACCGCTGGGGCTTGATCCCCAGTCACTCGCCCCGTTGACACCAGGGGTTCTCTCGCTCGAGCCCCGTCAGCAGTCGCATAGTGGCGCTTAATTTAAGCAGAATAGGATTGCCGAAATTATCCGACTCTCATTATGTCCTCTGGGAACTGCATTCTCGATTGCTGACATTCTGCGGCAGGCGGATGAAAGCCCAAACTACACGAGGCTTTAAACTCGTATGCACTGTAAGCACTGCTTCGGCTGAGTCTGGTGTCCACAGCATCGCAAACTTGTCCCGTTGCTGAGTGGCGACTGGTGGGCTCTTAAGATAGTTGTTCAGTTGGCTCTTCATTGTCCGACAGAGATGCCAGCGTCCATTTCCAACCTGGACCGATTCTATTTGTCTCCGTTAGGAAAAAGGATGAATTCGATGACCCTGCGGACGAATTAATCGTCATGCCGATACAAAATAGGTCGACAACCTCGCCACACTGCCAATGGGAGGCACGCCAGACCAGTCGTAAAGTTCCCAATCAAGACAGAGTCCACAGACTGGGGGCTAGAATGTCAAACAATACCACTTCCATGAATCATCGGTATCCGATCAATCTGAGATGCTCGCTGTCACTCGACCATGGCGGTCCCTCAGCACTTAAGGTGACTTTTCCACAACTAATAAAACAGGATATTACGGCTTTTGAAAGGTTCCCATCCGATTAGTGGAGTCGGATCCACGCTGTGTGCACGTCCATCAGCGGTGGCAAAAACCGACAGGAGCCCCCGACACCATGCTTCTATATCAGGGCCGACAAAGTCCTAGAAAAAGAAAACATCTTTGGATCTTCTCGGACACAGAAGAGCAAGAGAGAAAAGCGGTCTGGAAGAAAACTGAAGTGACTGGAGGCATCTAATGACGGCAAAAGAAGCCAATGGCGTCGCAGTGTGGACAAGACTTACTTTTAGCTGAAGATAATTACTCCGAGCAACACCGCGATGTCACAGAGGCCCGAAATAACCCAGTCTAGCGGATGAATAGACGGCAGAACTCCGCCAAGGGGACAAATTCCGTTTCTTGCAGTTTCCAGAACAACGACCAACTCCGTAAAAACACGGTAAAAGACAGAAGGCCGAGGAGGAAATAATATATTCAGATGGAGCGGCAAATGAAATGGTACTGCGAAGTTTTTACAAACACTAAATATCAAGGAAGGGGGGAAGGGTTCACAGCTCCCCAGGAATCCGCCGTCGCCGCAGTCTGCGCAACTCGATCTCCAGGGTGTCCTGTGGACTGCTCCAGCCGGGAAGCCCATCAGCGGGGCAGTTATGCGTGGGCACCCAAGAGGGCCGAACCCGGTAGGGATGATAAAGGGGTGGCGGCTTGCCTTCACGCAGGCGAAGGAAGAGATCGGCGTAGTGGTAGGTGGAGTAGGAGACAGCAGTGCGGAGGCCCTTGTGAATGGCCGGCACACCCATGCCGCGCAGAACTAGAGCCTTCTCTAGAGACGGATGACAAAATTGGACACATTACAGGCTGGAACAACTTGAACGCTCAGTATGATGGAATTCAGTTGTCTGTCCTAGGAGAGAAGCAGGAGGCCTCCTACAAGTCGGCCTGGAACACTATAAAGTCATTCAAGCCGAAGACGAAGTAGTAGTACCTTGTTGACGCCACCACAAATTATTTTTTCTCGAAATCCGGTGATAGCTGAGCCACACCGCACCGACGCCAGGTTTACCAAACCCCATGATCAAGAACAACCGTCAACAGGAAAAGTGGCCAGGAAAGTAATTAGAATGCGGCAATTTGTGTTACTGCAAAATCGGTTGATCACAATTTACCAATGTTCAAGAGGTTGTGTTTTTGATTTAGATGATGATGATGAGGGCTTTGATATTCGGTAGTAAGGTAGGTGTGGAGGTGCCGTACATGTCCTTCCTTAGCTCTAGACGTATGTTAGGGGAGGGGAGGGTAAGTTAGAGTGTCTTCGTAGCTATCAGCGGACAGGAAATAATGACTGCCGAGATGCTGAGCAGGTGGGGTAGAGACAGGAGTCGAGCTGTGACAGAGCGAAGCAAGGGAATTAATAAATGAGAGCAGCGTGCGCGGACCCAGGCCTTGCAGCTGCTACAGCGAACTACCAATCCGACACGCTCCAAGCTGCAGCCATAGACGCCGTACGGGGAGACGATATGACTTGGTCTGTTCATAATGTAAAGGAATGAGGTTGGCAGATGACGGGCGGACTATCTTTAGTGACTGTTTATCAGAGTCATGAGGTGCCGTCTACTTAACAACGTTCTGTCTTAACATTTGTAATGATGATGATGTGTGATAACTCCAGTAGTTACCGTTTTACTAGCTTCCCCGGCTGATGCTGGAGATAACAATATTAATTATGGCGACGAGGACATACCAACCCACAGTTCGGTGCAAAACTCAACGTCCTGTTCTTTCACTGCCTTCTCGACGGCCGCTTCAAGAGCTTCCTCCAAAATGCGGGCACCCTTTTCAGGGCGAAATCCAAGTTGTTGAAAGGCCTCGTCTACAGACAAGCCGCGAATCTGAAATACGCCGAAAAGGTGGAGATAGGCGCAACGCATCACAGTTTCTAAAACCAATGGAACTACACTCGAGAGGTGGGTCTGCCGGTAAAAAAACGATAGAAAGAGGGCAGGGGTGCAAGTATGAATATGCTGCTAATAGCAGATCGCAGAAAGGGGCCATAAGAATCCCAATTAAGAAGTATATTAATTCCTAAGATTGCTGCAGGAGTCTGAGCAAGGCAATGAGGTCGGGAGAGTCCAAGTGAACCTAAGAGCCAATTTACCACAAACAAACGGCGACAAAGTCCAAAACAATAAGTACACTTAACATTTAGGCGGAAGTGTTCAATGGCCGACGTAAACAAGTCTGACCCTAGGGAGCAACTAATGTCAAATCTACTGACTTAATAATATAGATTCTTGTGATTTATCAACAAAGGATTCAACTTAAAGCTTGAAACACTTGAAGGTTTGATGGTTTCTGCATTGGTTCAAGGCCCTCGGGACGGCCATGCAGCCCAAGCACCCGCCAGACGTGTTGTTTGGATTTCATACTGATATAAATAAGAACAAATACCTATGATTTTCAGTTATCAAGAAACAACAAAATTGGCGACACGTGTCCGGCCTTTTGGCTGGTAACTCTGTCGGTGGCATCTTGAAGAAGTATCCAAGGTTTGTTTGTGGGAACGTCAACAGTAAAATGCCTACAGCATGTCAAAGGCATTTACCATAAAAGCTAAGAGCCACAGCTTCTTCTGGCTATACAGGATATTTTCTTTTGAGATGGTGACCTCGGCAGGCCGGCGTTCAGAATTCGGGCAATCAGACTCATGCTCAGTTGACGAAGGACGAGGCGGGTACACGACCTCATTGTATAGATCCCAAAGCTTAGTCTTCTTCCCCGTCAACCGGGAGGTCACGGTCTTGTGAGGTTGTGGTGTTTTGCGGGTTGCGAAGCCTCTGTAGGTCTGGCAGGAAGATGCGCCAGGAAGACAGATGGACGCAGGCACGGTGAACCGCGAAGCAGACACTAGTCTCAGCCAGAAATGATTTTGCAACATCCTATGGTTAGTTTAGGCCTAAAAAGATCGCCGACGTTAGACAGAACGCGAAGGAGATAAAGTGGAGCGGGGGATTCTTAATGTAGGGGGCATTAGGCTGGTCAAGTGAGGAAAAGCGAAGTTAGAGAAGCGGAAAACTCCACACCTTAAAAAAACTCGATAGCAAACCATCGAGCATTCGCAGAAACTGGGGTGTTCCCACTGTGCTGGTCAAGCAGTTTAGGTCATAGGGTTACAGTGGCAGACAAAGACACGACACACGTATTCTACAAAGTGTCTAGATTGTCGTTTTTAGCCCCGACGTGGGGCGAGGGCTAAGGCACGTCAGTCTCCCAACAGGGTGAGATTCACCTAGGCTTTATCTCCGACGCTGCAAACGCAAGGGATGGGATTACAAGCAGTCCCATTATTTAGAACTCCTTGCGATAGGTCTATAACATGTGTTGGTCAGACGTAGGCAGTTAAATAGACGAGTTAACCCAAATTAGCAGTTTGTAAGCCAGGAAATATGGTTGTTGGGTAGGACGAATGACTAGGATAGAGTATCTTTGTTCGAATCGGTACAGCACACATTTTTTACGTTGCAAGTAGGGTACTCAAAGGCTTAAGCCTATTTCCCTCAATAAACTGAACTGAACTGATGTAAAGTCTGCTGCCAAGCTTACGCCTTACGTCAAGAGCTCTTGGCTTTAACGAATGCCAAACGCCAAAGGAATGTACATTTTTTAGTTTCTATTATGACATGACTCAATAACCGTTGCTCAGCAACCATAATACATCCGAGCCTGCGCAAAACTCAAGACCAAGTTTGAGAATCAAAAGCAGCGATCTTGACTTGAAAAATTGACAAAAAATAAGGCAAAGTCAAACAAGTCACTCGATCATTTCGTAAAGTCACAAGTGGTTTCATGCGAATGAAAGAATCCTGAATATCTGATCATTTTTATACTTAAAGCCATAAGTCTTCCCATCCAACTCAGGCATTGGAATTCAGTGGCGCAACATGTGAAGGTACCAACAAGATTTCGAGAGAACCAGAGAGCAAATTGTCTAGACCTAGTTTTCATTAAGGACTTCTCTAATATCGACGAAGTGTATTCCAATGCACCTCTCGGGAAAAGTGACCATACCACGCTATTATGGGATTACTCGCTCTTCTCTAAACGCCAGAAGAGAACAGAGGGCTAACCTAATATATGGAAGGCAGATTTTAATATGATGAAGAACGAATTGCTGTCCGTGAATTGGGACCAAATATTCAGGGGAGATCCGGAGGACGACTGGAGATCTTTTAAAACGATTTCACTCGATCTGATTAGGCGCTGTTGTCCACCTAAAGTACAAAAAACAACTAGTCGACCTGCTTGGTTAACTAGGGACCTAAATAAGCAGCTACGGAAGAAAAGCAAAAGATGGAAAATATTCAGGGAAACTGCGTCACCAGCGCATTTCGAAGAATTTCGTCGTCAACGAAACGCCGTCAAAAAATGTATCCGTCAGGCACGGAAGGAGTATGAATCCAAAATTATACGACAGGCTGAACAGAAGCCTAAGATTTTATTTCACTATCTGAACAGTAGACTGAAAAATAAAGACCCGGTCGCGGTGCTGAATGATGATAATGGTGTAGAGATCATTGAGAACAACGAGAAAGCCGAACACTTAGGACAGTATTTTGCCTCCGTTTTTACTAGAGAAACTGATTTTCGCTGTCGCAGTACCGGCAATGCTCTTGAGACTGTTGGTCCCGTGCTTGACTCCATACTCTTCCCGGCAGCTGCCGTGGAAAGGGAGCTGAAAAATCTCAAAGAAGCAAAGTCCTCGGGTCCGGACAATATACCGGCCAAATTCTTGAAGGAACTGGCGAATGAACTTTCCAAACCACTGGCGCACATCTTCCGCTCGTCATTCGAATTAGGGAGGTTGCCATCGGAATGGAAGACAGCAAATATCTTTCCGATATACAAGGGCGGGGCTCGCACTAATGCTAACAATTACCGGCCTGTTAGTCTAACCTGCATCTGCTGTAAAATAATGGAGGCCATAGTTAAGAAAGCAACTATGGAGTTCCTGGAGCAGGGCCATTTAATCTCAGACCTGCAGCACGGCTTTAGACAGAACCGCTCGTGTCTTTCCAGTTTATTGCTCTCGACGGAGCAGTGGACTCGCGCACTGGATGAGGATGGGAGGGTTGATGTCATATACACCGACTTTAAGAAGGCGTTCGACAGCGTCCCACACAAACGCCTAATCTGAAATTGGAATAAGAGGAACGCTGCTGACATGGATAACAGATTTTCTTAACGGGAGATCGCAAACCGTGTGCGTTGAGGCCTCAAGGTCAACTCCGACTCCCGTTTTAAGTGGTGTACCCCAGGGCTCCGTCTTAGGGCCGTTGCTATTCCTGGTTTACATTAACGACTGCGTCGACGACCTGGGATGCAGCGCCATCATGTTTGCTGACGATGTTAAGCTGTGGAGACCCATCAGATCTGATGCAGACAGGTACGCGCTTCAAGACAGTCTCAACCGCCTGAACAGTTGGTCAGCTCGCTGGCTCCTCAATTTTAATGTGGACAAATGTGTGGTCCTGAGACTCCGCACCAGACAGACCAGTAAGGAGGACGATTCCTTTCAATATGTCCTTGGTGGTCAGTCCCTTTCAAATGTTGTGGAACAGAAAGACCTGGGAGTCCTAATGACCTCCTCGCTGAAACCATCTTCACAGTGTCAAAGGGCAGCCAAAAGTGCGATAAGGGTGTTATTTGCGCTGAGGCGAGGATTTGTGCAGATCGACAAGGAGCTGTTCGGAAACACCTATGGGGCATTCGTCCGGTCTCACTTAGAGTATGCAGTCCAGGCCTGGCGACCGTGGTTACAGAAAGATTATCAAAGACTGGAAAGAGTACAGGCGATGGCTACGAAGATGGTCAAGAATCTTCATCATTTGCCTTACGAAACCAGGCTGACTGAACTAAATCTGTTTCCTCTAAATTACAGGCAACTGCGTGGCGATCTCATTCAAACCTACAGGATTGTCAGAAGCCGAGAGTGTGCCCTAGATTTTGATGAATTCTTTGAATTGGCCCGGACTGACCGTCTGCGTGGTCATCCGTTCAAACTGCAAAGGAAGCGGGCTAATTCGGACGTCCGACGGAACGCCTTCTCTCACAGGGTCATCGGGGCATGGAATGGACTCCCTGATTCCGTCGTTCTTTCCGAAAGTGTTAAATCCTTTAAGTGCAGACTAGACGCTCATTTGTTGAGAACCTACTGTACATACAATCATGATTGTTTTAGCGGCGGCAGTTTGCGCCTGGCTCACACTTACCGCTAACTTCTTAACTTTTCGCATTTGCTGATGTAATTGATGACTTTATTTCTGTTTATCGACATGAATAGGGAGCTCAAGGGCGAAAGCCCCATTCCCTTAATAAACTGACTTAAACTGACTTAAAATCAGGGAGGATGGTTAGGGTGAAGGTGGTTAACGACTGTAGTCCCTGCAGCGGTACAGCGGACGCTTGATCGACGAGAAAAGTACTCGGAAAACATAAAATAAATATATGAAAACCCCCTACTCAAAAGTTTTCAGTGAAAGAGACGCAGACTGCAGGTTTGGGACGAAAACACATAAAATTGATACGGTTAATAAAAGTGGTGAGAGCGCGACTAAAGCGCGGCGGTGTTACCGGGGTTCAAGAACCTGCGCTTGCTTAAAGGTAACACCGAAACGTTGATGAATATAATATAGGGAGTCGGCGGTGCGTTACAGTTGTATTATCCGGGAACTTAGACATCTGACAAGCGACCAAGTGTTGCTTATATAAGCAGACGTGTCCTGTCACTATGTGAGGTTTCTGCCGCCGAAGTTTAAGAATGTTACAGCCAGAAAATCATCTTTAATTTAGTTGTTTAAGACTGACAAGGCTGAACTGAAGTTCGCTTTTGTCACGATCTGATATTGGAATTCTTAGAAAAGGTACTCGTCTTGCCTAGTCTGCCTACGCGCGCAAACAAAAGCGGGGACGAAGTTTAGCAACAGAAGACATGGGGACGACGCACACTGTTGAATAAAACTCGCGAGAGTTTCTCGGTTATGTAAGCGTTGGACAAACTTGTTGAGCGCAACATCAAACACGCATGTATGGACTTTGTAGGAGAAAGAGTTCAAAACCTATGAAATTCATAATGCATTAAGGAAAGAGATATACTTCAGTTGTACAAGGAAACATGGCGTCGCATATACTAATGACCACTCTGGAGTGAGCGGCGCCCTGTTTATGTCAAGTGGACTACCGGGTGGGGAGTGTGGCGCTGTGTGTGAATGAAGGAGCGGGCCATAAACATTGCCGAACTAGGAGAGCAGATAACGTTGTTGTGAGTTTCGGCGGAAGAGAAAGTCAAAGGTTACGAGGAAAGGGGATCAGCCATCCTGCCCTACACGTGTTAACGCCATTTCCACTTTTGATCCGCACTTTCAGGGCGGTTGTGCCAATACACAGTCCCCTCCTGAGACGCAGCACTGTCCTCAGCGCTGTCAGATTTGATGTCTGGGCGTGCTGTGTGCTTGCGTCCCATGGTCTCTCCGATGCCACCAATGCAAGGGTGGAAAGTCTAAAAACAACACCTATTCGGCTAGACAAAGCCCTCGGGATAGTTCTCTGGCCATGGAAACGTTAGACTAACCGGGAATTGAGGACTCCGCTTTTAAATTGCCGCCTCCGCTCACATTTACTTCTTCCGTGTGTAGTATCGCTTCCTGGGACCCTTCATCAACAATGTCGATTTTTTCGATTTTTCAGTTCCTGCATCGTGCCCCTCACAGAATACCATATACTTTCTGACAAATTCTCGCAAAGAAATAGCTTGGATAGGTTGACGTGCACGCTGTAAGCCGCCTCGGTTTCGCTGATCGCCGACACATCAGAATTCCACTCTGGAATCCGCGATTTAAAACCCCCAACGCCAATCGTTGATTTCTACGGCTTTTGAGGTTATCTCTTCATTTCAGTCCTAGGCGATCCGTCTACGTTCTTGGCGGAACCCTCTGTGTTCGCCGCCTACTAGTAGTTTGGTCGTACCTCCCTTCCTCACTTCTCGGCTGGACTCGAAGCGGACTGTGATCAATCGCGTCTGGGTTCCTCTCGTCTCGCCACTTTGACGTGAATGGCCTCATCCGACATATGAATTCTGCCCTGATTATAATAATAATAATTTATTTAATGCCAGTTTACAGGCATTGTCAAGGGAAGCGATTAAACACAAATCCGACCAGCAGTGAAAAAAAACTCCTGAGGTAAAAAAATATCTAGTTGATGGTGGTTTTTATGGTTTGGGGGGTTCAGAAGAAAAAAACTGCTGGTGGTAGGTGTTCGACCGTCAAGAAGGGAGGGCGGGGTTGCACGGTATCGGAGATTATCAGACGTCAATTCCTTTCATAAAGTTGGGGATAGTCAAAGTAGGGACGTTGAGGAACAGCTGGTGAGACCGGCCATAGTGTTTAGGGACCACAAGCGCCATCGCTACGGTAGAGTCCATCAGTGAATTCCGCACCCAAAATTTGTGGGAGCTTTTCTGAATGCAACTATCGGGTAATAGTTCTATTAAATAAAGGATAATTTTGCAGAGTTTTCACAGTCACGGGTAGTTTATTCCAAAAAGCAATAGCATTTACAGAATAGAACCGACGCTAAGGCGCGGATTTGTACAGATCGATAAACAGCTGTTCGGAAAAACCTATGGGGCAGTCGTCCGGTCTCACTTAGAGTATGCAGTCCAGGCCTGGCGACCGTGGTTGAAGAAAGATTATCAACGACTGGAAAGAGTAGAGGCGATGGCTACGAAGATGGTCAAGAATCTTTATCATTTGCCTTACGAAACCAGGCTGACCGAACTAAATCTGTTTTCTCTTAATTACAGGCAACTGCGCGGCGATCTCATTCAAACCCACAGGATTGTCAGAAGCCGTGTGTGTGCCCTAGACTTTGATGAATTCTTTGAATTGGCCCGGACTGACCGTCTGCGTGGTCATCCGTTCAAACTGCAAAGGAAGCGGGCTCATTCGGACGTCCGACGGAACGCCTTCTCTCACAGGGTCATCGGGGCATGGAATGGACTCCCTGAAGCCGTCCTTCGTTCTGAAAGTGTCAAATCCTTTAAGTGCAGACTAGACGCTCATTTGTTGAGAACCTACTGTACATATAATAATGATTGTTTTAGCGGCGGCAGTTTGCGCCTAGCTCACACTTACCGCTAACTTCTTAACTTTTCGCATTTGCTGATGTAATTGATGACTTTATTTCTGTTTATCGATATGAATAGGGAGCTCAAGGGCGAAAGCCCCATTCCCTTAATAAACTGACTTAAACTGACTATATTTAACAGTACGTGCCAGAGGCAGAAATAAAAAGACCTCACGGTGACTGTTACGTCGTGGGTGGATATGATGTCTTAAAGAGGTCAGTGGGTTAAATGTGTGATTATATAAGAGTTTAAATAGCAGAAATAGTCTCTTTTGTAATCTGCGGAACCATAAAGGATCAGGGCCTCTAAGCCGGCAACGATCTTTGTAAGACAAATGTCGGTGTTCCGCGGCTAAAATTCTCTTGGTAAAAAAGTATTGAACGGATTCTATTTTCTTCCGCTCAGTAGCACGCATGAGGCTTAATAAAAACGAACAGTATTCCAGACCAGGTCTAACGTACATGTTGTAAAGGCGCGTTCTGATGTCCCTAGTTTTAAAGTTTTGGAGGATAAACCCGGTCGTTCTACGTGCTTTGGAGACTATCAAGGCACAGTGCTCCGAGAGATTGAGACTCTTGGAGTATGATATGCCCAGATCCTTTATAACCCTGGGCACATTTATTGCGTGACCTTCAATACTTAGTTGAGGTTGGCGGTCGTCGCCAACCACCATGACTGAGCACTTATGCCAAGAAAGAGAAAGGCGCCATGTGCGGCAGCACTGGGCGAAAGTATGTAGATCGCTCTTAAGGAGCTCGAGCACGATGTCATGATCTGCCGGCTTATATCGATATGCAACTTTCAGATCATCGGCATGCATGAAAGGCTTATCATTCTGAAATAAATCGGGTACATCATTAACGAAAAGGCAAAATAGAAGTGGGCCGAGTACACTGCTCTGAATGACTCCACTCCACACACGTGTGGGATTAGAGATGGTATTGGAAATCTTAACTTGTTGCGTACGAGTGCCCAAATAAGTGGATATAAAATTCAAAAGTTTGCCACCTATTCCGAAAGAGGACAGTTTTAAGAGAAGAAGAGCATGGTCAACACGATCAAAAGCTATAGTGAAATCGAAATATACTGTGTAAAGTGCAAACCATGGTCCCTAGATTGGAGAACATAGTCAAAGAAAGAGAGTTGACAGGTGTCACAAGATCGAGCTTTGAGGAATCCATGCTGAGCAGCACTCAGTAAGTTATTCACTGTTAAGTGACACATCATCTTCTCTTTGATCAATGTCTCTAAGATCTTCGAAACTGCAGGGAGGGTGTTTATTGGTCGAAAGTCATCTAATGATGTAGATTTGCCGTGCTTAGGAATGGTAGGATAAGTTTCAGTTTCAAGAGCAAGATTAAATATCTTGCATAAGAGGGATGGGAAGATCGTGTTTGCATCGGCTTTTAAAATGCTTACTGGGACACCACCTGGTCCTGGACTATAAGATTGACGAAGACGCCGAATCGCAACAGTCACATCCCACTGAGTGAAAGTTATTGTTTCTAGAACTGCCCCGGACAATGGTTGGATGGTCGGAAGCGGAGTGGTAGAGTCTTCAATGAACGTTTGGGGCAGGAAATAATTGAAGCTATCAGCGGTGAACTGGGCATCAACTACGTCCGTTTCAAACGTTTTACTCAATATCGCACGCAGGCCAGTCCTGTCCTCCGTTTACCTACCCCTTTATGAGATCCGTTATACACTGCCACATGCAGGCCGGTTCTGCCCGCTTTTTATCCTTTCATGAGAGACAGTTTTTTCCTCCTATAATGTTAATCCAGCAATATTCATTTCGTTTATTCGATAATGGTTTTTTCGCTGCCCGCCCATCATTTTTCGTAGCGGACTACTTATTCAATAACTATGAATCTAGTATTGTACAGATTTTGTCTATCTGTCCCAAAATTCTCATGAAAATCCATTATAACTTGCAATGGCAGGACCCCCAAGGGTCTCGAATAAAAATTATTTATTTGTTTAAAAGAAGACCATGGGGATTTGGTGACGATAAAGAGAAAGCAGGCGGCTTGCGAGAGCGGAAAAGATGTCAGCGGTAAGAAAGTAGAGGACAACGACCATATTTGCCGACATGCGGCTACGCCGTTCTCTCCCTTAATTTCCCCAAAAAAGTAACTTAAATCCACTTACAGAACTCTGTCAGACCCGCGGTGCGTTGTAAAAGTCAGTGCAGATTCCTGTCTTTCAACACCGTTGATTACTATGGTTTATGTAGAGTTATTTGGACTTATAGCTGAAAGGATGAATATGTAACGAGAGGAGAAAATGTTCAGCGGTAACTTTCTTTCAAACCTACGAAAAATTATGTTGTATCAGTCAGTATGTTCTCTCTGATAATAGGATATTTTGGGTGGATTAGTATTGTCATATCTAGCCTTGCAGGCAACCAGTTTGTATCGGTTTATTGAAGGTATGTTAGTATATGTTGCTGAAAACGTTTTTACGCATGAAAGGTTAATTTATGAAACAAGAAAAAAAAGAGGAGATACTACTATTTACGGCCTGTTTATGCAATTCTCCTGTTTATGTCATATTTAAATGTCCTTAGGTTTAGAATTTAATGTTTATCCTGTGGTTGGCGTCATCAGATCCCTTGTAGTCCAAATTATGCGCTACAAAAACGGCTCAAAAGTGTCCTGTGAAATTCAAAAATATACCTATATCATAATTTGTTAGAAATTTATTGGTTTATATTTCAAGTTCCATTAGGCCTCGATTTTGTCGGATGATATTTTTGCAGGTATTGCATATAGCTACACATCTTGACGAACAGAAATTCCTGAATTTTTGAATTCTAGTGGCATCTTCGTTATTGTTAGTGTCCTGGGGACCTCTTTGGCTTGTTAGCATATCCATTTTGATCATATCCGGGTCAGACGGACTAAACAAGATATTGAAATCAGTTTGGAGTCTCTTGACCCGTAGAAGTCTACGGCTGTATTTATTGCATAACTATGCGTATGAGTCGTGTAAGCCGTCGCGTTTAGCCGAAGACCTAATCAAGCGTCGCTGAATACCTCCCTGTTTCTTTTGGTCATCCGATAGCACTATGCTAAAGAAAAGTGATATAATAACATAGGAAAAGTAGAGCGTACACTTCATAAAAGTGCGTTTTTAGTGTATTTAAGATGAAAATTTTACAGAAGAATACACATGAACGAATGGCTTCTGGGGAAATTTGTTAAGCGTGGTGGATAGAGTAAATACATGTGTATAGCTCAGACCTAGGCCGTTTATTGATAATGGTCCCCTTATTTCGTGATCGCCGAAAAGTGTGTGGGAGAAGTTTTTGTTGAAAAAAATCAGGAGATGGCATCTTGTCTTTGAGAGCGGCATCTGCCATTGAGTCCTTTCTTTCAGTAGACTTTTAAAAAATCAGTTTCGGTTATTCAGTGCATGCTGGCTACTGGGTGTTCGTTAGATGCATATGTGAGTTTTAGGTTGCGTGAATATAAAAACACTTTGACTGCAGCTAATATAAGCGTTAAGTCAGGAATATATACGAAAAATTCACAAGAACTTAAGATCAATTTCTGGAATACTCCAGGAGTAATAGGATGTGGTTCTCAAATCAGGACTCAACTGTATACCACTTGATATAGGGTTTGGAGGAAGGGACTGTAAAAATCAAGATAGGGGACTGAATCCCGTATTTTACTAGTTGTATTATTAGTCATCTTAAAAGTCTTGGAACAAGAACGATGGAACTCAAGAATACGGACTCCCGAGTAGAACAGATTGTCTCGCGTAAAATTCCAAGGTTTTGTATTTCTCTGTCCTACCTTCGAACATTATCTTAACTCCACGCTTTGACCTAACCCTGGTACTGACCATAACCCTGTTCCTAACCTACCTAGCCCTAAGGCTAAATCTTACATTAACCCTAACTCTAATAGGAACCCTGACCGAACTAGAACTTCCTCAGAATTTGAGGCATGACCACTCGTAATACGGGGAGGAGGATTAAGTTGCAGTGCCGAAACCAAAAATATTATGCGAGGCAAACCAGTAGAAGCAAAACGTTTCGGTAGGCCGCAATACTCCCCAAGCATTAAAATATGTTGGTGTACCTGTTACTAATGATTTATCAACATACGTCCTCTCTTTGTCCTGGCACAAGGCCCAGTTGGATGAGGGAGGAAAGGGCGTGTCAGGTGCTGCACAGGTCTAATGACACTACAAACCACCTCACCGGTGTCGCACTCACTTCATGTGGCACATGGCGGGCTTTATCGTTTCGTGACTATCGAGGTGGAAAAATGTCTCAGGCATGCTGTCCTGAGGCACGCCACATTCGAGATTACTATGAGCATTAGTGGTCGCTGTCTAGAAGTCTGTTGCACGGTCATGGTCTTTTCAACAAACTAGATAAACTCAAATTACTAGCCTCTAACAGGAACATCACATAAATCTATTGACAGAGACATGCTTGAATGAGGAAATAAGTAACAGCGAAGTCAGTTTTGAAGGCTGTTAAGTGTTTCGTTGTGACAGATTTGAACATGGAGCAGTGGACGTAGTGATCTATGTACTAAATGAAATTTCGCGCTGGCGGCGAGAAATGCAAGACTATTATCAAACGATTACCGACACTTGACATGTAAGTGATCTGGAGTGGCGAAGTTTTGCCACTGGTGGCCGGACTAGAGCCACTACAGAGGTACTACGATGCAGATTTCAGGGGCACTCCTTTCTGAGGCTTAATTTTCCGCCTTCCCTATATTGTAAGAGATCACCGCTATGCACCTGGGCGCGTGATGTTAAGTGACATTTTGCAATTCTCCCAGAGCATAGTTATTTGAATTGAATACTGTTCTGCGCACTAACATGTCAATGTTGTTAACACTTCTAATAGGCCGTGGCTCTGCAGGGTTCTGGCCATTTTTCTGCAGTGTTTAGCGTTTCTTTTTCTGAATTCCTCATTATATTTTGACTAATCGCAACATACGGAGAGTTCAAAGTTGGACGCTCAAATTCCCTCAGATATACTGAACTAAATTGCTAGTTGAGATCGCGCAATTGTTCCTATGAACCCACGGATTTTGGGATGTTACCATCTATACAAAGTTTTAAAAATAATCTTTGCATATTTATGTTCCCAAATGACCAAGAGCGATTAGAAATAGAGCTCACTCCTGTAACTCGTCCCCATTTTGTCCTACCATTATGGGCTTGATTGAACTATTTCTGCCCAGAACATTTTTCTGCATACAACAAATTTTTTTACGTTGCCTATTTCCCTCAATAAGCTGAACTTAACTCAGCCCTGCCTAGTTGTAGATCAATTCGTTGACAGGGGAATGCATCCGTTTGTTAGGTTCTCGCCGATCTGGGAAGAACTTCAAATGTCGTTCGGGGTAGCTGGTTCTTTGGATGCAACTACCCAAACTTCACGACCTCACTTTAAATGAACTGCCAACCGTTTAAGTTTGTTGCAGTCTGCTGTGGCATTCAGTGGTTCAGGCCGTTAACGCCGCTGGAGTACGTTCGCGAATCAGCGGGCAGACGATCACCGCCTCGGACGAGAGCATGAACAGGACCAGAGTTGAGAAACTCGTGGTTTCTTTTCATGTGATGTGTCACATTTGTAGAAATCCCTCTAACACTGATCCACGCATGATGACTATAAAGAAAAACACAAATAATAGCTCACTTCTCAATTCGCGCATCAACCGTAGTCCCATGAATTTACACTCGTCTTCTCCACCAGAAACAACGGCGGAGTTTTCTGAGTTCTCGAAACCTGTCACAGAAAACTCAATGAGTGCTTGTTGTCATAACAAGTAACTTGAATCGCCTACACTGTACGTCATTGTCGGTGTCACATTCGAGAGGCTTTTAAGTGAAATATGGGACGTTGTGGTAGAGCAGTTAGCGGGCAACCAAGCTGAATTCCGTAATTACTTGGTTCATGCGGACTTTTCCAGCATGTAGAACAAAAATCGACGGTTCAAAAAGACGGATTTCCTGTGGGCAGTGAAAACTATCACCGTGATTGTAAACGTCGCCAAGAAGCGACGGATAATTGGTCAGACGACTTTTTCCGACTCGCTACTACAAATAACTTCCGCGGACATCCATTCAAACTACGTTTCCCTAAGGGAAGCTTGAATGTGAGAAAGTATTTTTCCCCAACCGTGTAATCGAACTGTAGAAGAACCGGCCTGAGGCGGTCGTAATGTCTCAGTCTTTGGAGAGCTTTAAATATCGGCTTGACAGACATATGTTACACCATCAAGCGGACTACGTAACTTTGTAACCATAAACACCAGTGCCCTATGCGAACCGGTGTCTGCGTTCATTTGTTACTAGAATGTCTTCATGTTATTGCCAATTTGTTTAGATTTTTAGGTGCAAATGGGAAATCCGAAAACTAAGCCTATTTCCCTCAAATATATTGAAAAAAGAAGCTGCCTTAAGCGCTTGTCGTACTGTTCTGTTTAGTTCAATTTTAATGTCACACTGATTCATGCCTAGCACTTCTTGAAAATCAACGTTTTCATCAAAAATAATTCGCAGTATTGCCGTTTACCACGAATACTTTTGTGGACTGTCATCTTTGCACTGCCAGTTTCATGCTGCTGTTTTTTCGCCATTCCATTCATTTTGTTGCTGCACTGCACTCAACACGTCTGCAGCAATATCTTCGCCATATGCGGGGAGATGTGAGGACTGCTGGCTGGGCCTAAATACTCATCAACGTAGGCATGAGTAGTAAAATCGCAGTCAAGGATGGCTTAGCGCAAATGATATTTATTCATTCCATTCATACTTTTTTCATTAATGACAGAGAGTATATATGCGTATGTATACTGAAAGGCAGCGCTCTTGTAGGTCGCATTAATTTGTTTGTAGATTTCTCATGTTTACAGTCAGTATACGACCGCAAACATTTAGTATGTGTTCGAGTCAAAATAGAACACAATTCGAAATGATTATTGCTGTTCAGTGTAAATCAGTGCGGAGGGATGTCCGAGCACGAAGTGTCTACAAGGCTGGCCGTAAATAATCAGGTTGTAAAAGGCACGTTTTGTTGACAATTTTGCAAGCAAGCTTTCTCTTAGAAGCAACAGTTGCTGGGCTGAAGAAAACTTTTCGGCCGTCTAGTTGTGTGCGTTCGCTTCTGACCTTGTACTTAGGACCACATAGGTGTGTTTTGCATGCAAGCTCAAACAATTGTCTCCGGTCTCAGCGAGCAACCATAACCGCGGAAAATTCGGAACGTCCAATGTAGGCTACACCCTAAGCTCCTGCTTGATAGGGGAACTAAGTCAGGCTATTTCAACCTACTCTCGTGCGCTAAATCCTTAAGACCATCGACCATCTTCGTTGTTCTGATTTTCACCTACTGGAGGAGACCAGTAACTTTCCTCATCCTCGGCGTCCAAGCTGGCATTTCGTAGTCCAAATGGGATCTCACGAAAATGCCGAAGATTTTTCTGAAATGTTCACAAGGAAATACTTTAAACACAGATCTGATCCAGTGAAAAGTACTCGTTGCTCTCTGAACCACCTCCTTACAATGTCCTGACGACATCGAATTTACAGTTGTCTGCATGACCAGATGTTTGTGCGTTTCCACATCCTTTGATGCAGTGCCGTTAATAAAATACCTGCGTTTAGGAGATACTCTTCGGCAGGCTCTAAGGTGCAGAAGCATGCAATTGAATTAAATTTTAGAAGCCAATTGCTTACAAGCAGAGCTTTGAGAAGTATTTACCGTCAAAAATAGAAGCACTAGAAAGACTTTCTCTTGACTTATTAACCGTTATGAAACTCTGATGCCCCAGTCCTGGTCTGCATACCAGCTATTCAAATTCCTACTAAGTTAGACATCAAGTAACACTCACGACACCGCCCTACCGAACTCGCGACTTGTCGGTTGAGATCAGGAGGATGGCACGCGTAGATTCTCCTTGACTGCGGGACGGAGTGAGTAATTTCACCTAAATTTGAAGCTCACGTGTGCAGTCCGAGATCGGACACCGATGGCTGATGACGAGAAATATGCCAGAAATGGACATTTGTGTATTTGGGCATTTGTCGTTAAACACTCCCCGATCCTTTTTTGTTAGTCATCATGTGAACGCCTATGTGGGCTATGGACTTTTAGAAATACTCATTCTTGTGCCGCAGCCATGATAGATCAGTTCAGGGCCCTCAACTGAATAAAACCTCTGATAAAATTAACAATCGCCAAACGTCCGTATTACTTCAGTCTCCACAGGACATATACATGGGTGCGTTCCTTCCCTTCGTGTTTGGTAGGGATTAGCCTATGGGAGACACGTCGATCTGATAAAAAAAATCATATGAGTCTACAAAGTTTTGACCCCGTTTTCGGTTTACGCTGACACAGTAGTATTTGCGAAGTGACATACTACAAGAGCAAGGCATTAACACTTGAGAATTATACTAACCCTGCCAGCGAGGCGTGCTTGTCGTTTGAATTATGTTGTCTGCGACTTTCTCCGATAGAAGAAGGGAAGGAATACCGAAAGCTCCATCCAAAACACTTTGCGCTAGCCACCAGTAAAACTCTAAGAACCTGCTAGGACGCAACTTATTATTTTAAAATGTTGCGGACAAGGTGGGGTGTTAATAAGCCTGTTCTCACGAACTGCCAACCTATATCTTACGAGCCCTCAGTACAAACGAGGTAAGAATCGGGTTAAGGCCCCCAATCATCTGTGGCCTACAAAGTATACATACTATACTTATTTAAGTGGTTTTTAGTCCAGCACGGTTATTTCGGTTTGACGTTTCATCGTACAAGGTTGCGTCTTCTGTTGTAGACGGTCTGGTGCATTATGTACAATGATCTCAGCTCGGAGAGTTGAGAAACGATCGTTGTAGACAGTCTGATGGATTATCTGCAATAATCTTAGCTGTAGACATTAAATGCCAATTTTTTAACTGTCCTACGTAATTTTCGTTGCCATATGTCAATGCATAAAAACTTTTCCGTCCGAAAAAACAAATTTACCAATTATTTATACTTATTTTGTCATTCATCTATGCATACATAGGCCCCGCCCGTAAAATCCCTTTTACCACCTTTCCCGCAAGACAAGCACTTTTAGCTAGTCATGTGTGTTTGGGGGGCCTTCACCCGATCGTTGTCAAAAACGACAGTAAGAAAACCCAATGGGTGAAAAAAGTTGATATTCCAGATGCCCAACGTCCTGAACATGAAGCAAGCAAGCGATGCGGAGGTTGACCTGCTATGTTAAAGGTCGGTGAGTCTGACACTTGAGCACAAGTGAAAGACATTTGAATTACCATCTCTGTTTTTCAGGCCGCCACTGGCTAGTGATAAGGAAACCCTAAAATTCAAATATTCCCTCGGTTTGAAGGCGGATCCAGTGATTTGTTGGGCATTTAAGCTCCAGCGGATTACCGGGTTCACCATTTCGTCGGCTGCAGTTGCCAATCTGCAGTGGTATTTACCGGTCTGCTCGGAGAGCATGAAAGAGAACCTTATGAAGAAATGTCCAAAATGAAACAAGTCCACATCACGATAAGTTAAGTCAGGAGAGGCCGTTATTTGCGATGATGAGAAAGGAAATCTTGTCGCCCACTTCCTTACTTACATTCTGACCTTCTGCTTTCACGAAAACCAACTTCAACCCTTAGAGGTACGCACTAGTTAATGTTCCTTCTTGGGCTTTACTTGGCTTCCTTTGAAGTCTGTCGTTTGGGATGAGCACGCACAGTGCGGAAAGTAACTGGGGGCTTGGCTTCATGCCTACGAGCGTGAAGTAGTAAAAATCAGCGCTTCATGAAATGTAGCAAATATTCTCCATCCATTTCATCTAGCGTGGCGCGCTTTCTGCCACATTTTTGTCGGAATCTGGCACGGGCACTTTCCTTAATCTACACTCCTTCTTACTGTTTCAATTGACGGGAGGCAGGAGGATGTACGTGGAAGTGCTAGGTCGGATGCGGGAGTGAAGAGCCCTCCGGACGACAGGTGGCCTTGCGCCAAATTCTCGTGTCCTAACTTGACCTCCCATCCCAGCACTAATCCTTATAACTCTAACCCTAAACCGCCTGGAGTTTAGCTCAGTAGCATCTGAAATACGAAGAGGAGGAGGAGGAGTCCACAGTCCCCCGTCCTACCAACAGTCTTTTAGAGGCATTGGCGTGATTTCAGTGCGAAGACCCAGTTGCGCGTACGCCGGCTTCCATCAGCATGATCCTTTTCTATGTATGTGAGGCGCTGCCCTCATACCCGACAGTTCGACCATCGTGCCTGGCGAGGTCCACCGTGTGCTCCACAGCAAGAGTAGGGCAGACACGGCGACTTGTACACGAGTTGGCTTGTAGTGTTAGCGGACTTGCGCAGCGCCTGACGCACCCCTTCCTCCTCCTCCTCCTCCTCCTCCTCTTCCCCCTCCTCCACCTGGACCCGATGTCGAAGCAGAGTTAAGAAGGCCGAAGGTGTGGGGGGCGCAGATGGATGACACGGACCTTGGTGCTCCATTCCACACTTCCTAGTCCACATAGCAAACGACCAGGATTTCAACCAGCAAGAAAAATGGGTGGAGACGACAGGGGCCCCAATGTGCGCGACGTCAGCCGGAATCTGGGTCTGCCATCCCACCCCTGAAATACTAGTATTTGTTGTGGTACGCATTCCAATAATGTCTGCCAGGGTTCGATATGGTCCCCGTGTTGGTCCAACGCATCTAACACGTGACCCGTTTGGAGGGCAGGACCTCCACACCCAGTAGGTATTAAACAAACTTAAAACATTCAACCGATAGGTCATAGTTCAGGCAGACCTGCAGGCGAGACTATCCGAAACTCGCACTGGCTGGGCGCGAGATGGCTAATTGAACGAGTTAAAGGTAGACCGTTCATAATCTAATGAACCTGCAGCGTGAGGTACGTTTAGTCATTTGCGATGGATACGCTAATACATATATACAGTAGGTGGGCTAACTCATGAAATGTTAACCGAAATTCCGAATTGAGTTTTCATTTCGAGAAGATTAATCAAATAGGATTGCAAAACTAATTATTGTGCAGCGTAATTCTATAATAATTCAGTTACCTCAGGATGCCGGCTTTCGAACGAATTTCGTTCCGGCTTTACGCAAAAACTATACTCTGTAAAAAATGACTACCTAACATAAGTATGCATTTTTCTCGAGGATTTTCGATGCCCGCAAAAACGCAACTATATTTCACGGAAACCATTCATAAAATATTCATTCTGCTGCTCATTCACTAGAATAGTACGTCTTCTTCCAATTTTATAGACTAAGGAAGGGCATAATTCGGTTTTCAAAAAGTTTCTAAATGTGAGAATTTTTAATACCATAAAATGGCCGTTCATAAAAGCCATGTCTCGGCATTTACTAGTGCGTCTTGTAAATTCAACAATTTGACTCAATATGTTTCAATTTTATCTACAAAGGAAGAGTATAATTCGGGTTTTCAAAACTATTTCAATTCTAGAACGATTTTGAACCCAAGCTGCCGTTATACTTGCATTCAGGGTTTTCAAACTACATGCCGTATATTTTTTGCGTATGGAAAACCGTGCATTTCTCTCGGATATGAAGAGAAGACTATATGGCGTTAATAAACGTTAGCAGTAAATTTGAGCCTCATTGTAAACATAACAAGCCACATTGGTAAATGCAGAGACATGACGTTTTAGGAACGGTCATTTCACGGTTATAAAAAATTGAACAATAAGAGACCTTTTTGAGACCGAATTATACCCCTTCATCGAGTATAAAATTGAAAGAAGACGTCAAGTTTTACCGAATAAGCAATATAATGAATATTCTCATGTATTTTTTCTATGGACTATGATTGTATTTTTGAGAACATCGGAAATCAATGAGAAGAATTCACGCCAATTAAGCAGCCATTACTTACATTGTATAATGTTTGCATGCTGCCGAAAAGAAGTTCTCTCAAAAACCGACATCCTTTGGTAACTGGGTAATTGTTTAATTACACTTCATGATAATCAGATTTACGACCCTATTTAATTAATCTTTCCGAAACGAAAACGCAATTCGGAATTTAGGCTAACATTTCATGAGTTAGCCCACCTACTGTATGCTCTAAGAAGTAAAATCGGTTAAATTTGTTGCGAACCGCTGCTTTCTGTTACGCCAACTGACCAACGCAACTTGGTCTGCATGGAACAACGAGAGGCCAAACAAAACGGTGATTGAAGGCTTTCGTTGCTGACCTGTGCGTGCTTGCGCAAATGCGCGGAGAAGTCAAACGCGGTCTGAAAATGAAGAACGAAATGGTCAAATAAAGGTCAAGTAAAGCAAACCCCATGAAACTGCGGTGATGGCGACGTTCCAAGCGGGAGATTCGACAGTTCTCTGAACATACAGCAGATTTTTAGTGATTTCAGCATCACGGTGACTGTCGCAATCCACCGAACGGTCATCTGGATTTTCCCTGTCTCCCGCGGAACCGGCTATTTGACGACTATTTTGCGCAAGCGAGGTCAACATGCATCGGTCAACAATTTGTCGTCTTGTTGCGTTACCCTGGTTTTCGGAAGATCTTGTCTGTCGACGCTAATACCCGAGTTTAATTTGGCAATATCGCTGCCTTGAATAAGAGACACTTCGTGGCTAGAGATTAAAACAAACACAAATTTAGCCGCATGGTTCTTTTAAATTGTTTCTGATTTAACAACCTATAGAAAGATAAGTGGATATCTGATTCTTTTGTCAACAATCTATAAGTTGTGGTATCAGGAGTTTTGAAACCATGCGTCGGCTAAAGCATAACGTGTCTTGTCCCTGGACGTACTTTTTCGACCGAATTCATAATTGAGATATTACGGGTTACAAGAAAGGCATTTTCTAAGACAATAGGGCGCGCATTTATGCAGCCACGGACGTACCCATGGCTTAGAATCCGGTAACATGGGATTCGGCCGACCAACTGAAATTCACAGTTAAGTCATGTCTATTGCATCTTTTGAGAAGATGTTCAGAACGACGTTCTGAATCTTATTAGTCCGATGTCTATCCGCCCAACCCGACATGTCCTTTGCCCTGTTTTCTGTCGTACGTACGTCCTAAATGCAGAAACTGAGGCTTTACTCGTCACGCGGATGCCTATAGTAGATTTTCGCATGTTTCCTTGTGTTGCACAAATTACAGCGCCTATCCCTGCGACCATTATGCTTTAAGTGTTTTTAACTTGTGTTCTTAACTAATTAAGAAATAAAGCCTCCCATTCAACTACCCACTTTGTTTTCTTCTAAGAAGTACTTATTAGACCGTGCAAGAAGTTAGTTTGAGTCTTGACAGCCTCTACCAACTTTCAAGACTGGCGTAAAATACGCATGCATCATACAAGTCAACTTCAGTAAAAAATTACGAGTTCAAACGCGAAATTATCTTAACTCCGTTTCCAAATATCTCCTCGTCAACCATACCCTTTGAAAGGGTGCCAGAGTACTTGAGATAAAATATGTATCACCATTTGACAGAATGCACGCATACAGACTCACGTGATTTCAGATTTACTCTTCCACGAGAAAACTTTCTCGTCAATGTGGGTCAAAAACAGTTGGTGCAGTGGGGTCAAAATGTAAATTTTGAAACAAAATCGGAGCTCACACAGAATTTTTTGACTGGAAAAAAATCCGTGGCAACAGGTGCGGAGCTAACAACTGATCACTTGTCTCCGGCTATGCGGATGGCACTTTTTTAGACCACCGTCTTATGAGAAATGGCGTTAGTAATGATCATTAACAGCATTTTCGCAGTACCCTTTCGGGTTTCTGTCTCGCATTACCGACTGCATACAATTTATGGAAATCCAGCGATCACTTTCGTTCATTTAATTGTGCCTTCTAGTCCGTCATAACACTGTCTGAAGCTGAGAAGGAATGAGATGAGGTTTTGAAATAACTGTTCCTGTTTGGATGCATTCATTCTTAACTGTCACCGGCAGACCGGTTTTAAACCTGCGTATCTAACAGCTGCAGATTAAGAATGGCAGAAAAATTACAGACTTCCGATTCTCCAGATACACAGGAGCACATTGGCCAAAAGACTATTTACCCACTTTTTCGAGAAAACATGCAGTGGATAAGGCAGAGCCAATGCAAATAAGTCATGCATTCTGAAAAGCCGGAATTTGTTCACTTCAAGCCCCGTGATGCACACTCCGCTGTTACCTGCAATGTTTACACAAAAATGCAGCCACTTGTGGTAACAATCAATCTGAAAAGTCCATTAAAATCTCATTGCCATTTGAGAGTGATAACGTTTCAGGCCGAGTCATATAGAGGCTGTGTTGGGCATACAAATTCTGTCCAGATGCCGTGCGTCTATACACCAGCAGAAGCGGGGCAAGGGGTGTAGACTAACATGCAAGTGCAAACATGGTGAACAACGCCAAGGAAATTCTCAGCCAAAGGACTAAATAAAATCACTGCTAGAGAATAGAAGGCCATTGATATCCAGCATGAAGTGCATTATACAAGAAGGTCTTTTTGACACAAAATCAACGTTTCGATAATCAGTCTATAGTTTTTGGGTATGGACACTGCGCAGCTCATGGGCAGACTCTTCTCGGTGCTAATTCGAAAGTGCTGCGCAAGTTCTTGTTCTTTCGAGGCAGATTCTCACCTTTACAATCTTGATCTCACATCCTTGGCCATTAAAACTTGGTGACCCCGACGTGATTTCCGAACACCGAAAGTCCGCGAATGTTTCGTTTACCACACCTGTCCTCCGGCAATTTACAGCAAGGTGTCGACTCGACTTCTCAGGCAGCGTACGTTTGTTTCCCACACCTGCCATCCGCAATTCCAAGTAGCGCGTGCTGTTACCACCAACAATTCGGAGGAGCAGCTCGACGATGTTTTCAGTCATCCTCTTTCAAGGTATCTCTAACAGCTTCAGGGAGATGATCCCATCGGACAACGGTTCATTGATCAAGTACTGCGAGGTCTCCATTTCGCCTACGCTTACATCGACGATGCATGGTGACGAGTTCTGACTCCACATAGCATAAGGCTCATCTCCGACAACTGTTCGAACGACTCGACTCCTACGGCGTTATCATCAATGCTACCAAATGTGAGTTCGGAGTCCCCAGCTTAACTTTCTTGGGTCATGTAGTGGAGTCGGAGGGAATCAAACCCGTCTCTCATAAGGTTTCGGTCGTATCAGATTTTGGTCTTTCAAGCCAGACTCCCACCTCTAAAATCTTTCCTCATTACCCTTCTTGTGGTTTTTTTGTCCTCGATGAAAGTGAAAGCACGTAAATTGGGAGACGATTTGGGATAAGCCGAAAATTCAAACTCGTGGCTAGGTGACATCTTGTTACCTTGTAGCTCATCGACAGACCCTTCAGTGACTAAGAGACTGGCATATAATTATCGGATGAAATCATGAGCATACAGTTCTCTGTGTATTAAGAGGACGTTTCTTCTGGCAACTTACTGTGCGATTCCCGGCGACTCCGGAGTCTGCTGAATGTTCTGACGCTCTAAAAGTGTACTTGAATGCTTTGTGGGTTCCAGCGTCCTCAGTTGATTGATGAAAATGTGATTTTTTTAGTTTGCATTTGTCAAAAGTTCAAAAAGAAGGCTGTTATTGAAAGCGTTCACCCGCATGGTGAGTTATTGGACGTTCTTGTTTGTGCAAAGAATGAGTTTTGGTCATGTTCTGAACCCAATGGAACACAAAACCAAATCATAGGGGACGTGAGTTCCGTAGCTGAGGTCTGTGCTGAAAACACCCTTAATCGAATGTAAAAATGCCTAAGAGAGCTTATCTTTAAAAGTGCCTCACTTAAATATTTCGTTACGAATGCTCACGCATCTCGGCAAGGAAAAGGTTGGAACGCTTTTTCTGAAATGAGCAGACAGATATAGATAACTGTCCTTCGGCAACTAGCGAAACGATCCTTTCCTGCAATAGTGGAACCGTTCTCGTCACCTTGGCTTACTCAATGCTCCGTTCCGCGATTACGGGTGTATTATTGAGTGATTTTATGAATACCAAAGCATTGTTCAAGCGGTCGAAATTCTATCCGTCCCGTTTCTCCCTTATTATTTAAAAGAAATCAAAACACGCAAAAATATCCTAATACGTGCTCAAATTTCATAACAGCCGCTCGATGGCGGGACGTTGTACAGCTACCTTCTTACTTCTAGCATGTGCCTGGTGTCTTAAAACAATGGTTTACCCACGGATGTCGTTATTGCTTTTTTCAGGTATAGGATTGCTTGAATTAACACAATGAAATCAGAAAAGAAGATGCGTTTCCCGATTTTCCGGTAATAACGCACTTATTCCCATCCTACATCACCCCATTTACCCAAATTTTTATTAAATCGTTAAATCTGGTGATGCAGGATGGGAATAAGTGCGTTATTTATGGAAAATCAGGAAACACATATCCTTTTCAGACTTGATTGTGTTAATTCGTGCAATAACAACATTCACAGGCAAGCCATTGTTTCACCACAATAGCAATACCTTGCAGAGAAATGATAATCAGAGTTTACTGTGAGGTGAACTCAAAAGTGTACTGTGCCGTCAGATAAAACGTGATCTATGCATCAGACGGTTCCCTCATGAATCGTTTGAGACAATTTTCACATGTTTCCATAACACTGCCTCGCATATAGGACAAAAGGATTGATAAACGGACCGGTGCCAAATAAGCGGCCACAGGTCTTCCATTACGGCTACCTTACGTACTATTGTTTGTTCAGTAGGTGTGCTTGTGGTATTTTTTTTTGCCGCGGCGGCAAAAAAAAATACCACAAGCACACCTACTGAACAAACAATAGTACGTAAGGTAGCCGTAATGGAAGACCTGTGGCCTCCATGGCTAGAAGGAAACATTCAAACACACCTAGCAACCCGCCTCCGTAGGGTTTACGTGGAGTTCCCATTTCCTGTTGCCTAAAATTTATGCCCAACATACAATGCAACTTCTATGCATTTACGCACACAAACTTCTCTTACTCCAAACCACCTCTGGGCAGTTCCCCATGCGTTGCAGTTGCCCTGTTAACTGCCCGTTCGACGGTTTCTCGGTTTACGTAGTGTTTCCCGTCATCATCTCTCGGTTTCCAATCATGGTTCACTTGCCTCTCCTCCTACGCATTCCGGAGTCCACCTAACTGAGTTGCCGGCATTCCCATTTCGTCAGTAGGACTACCACTTATGCCAGCTGTCCACTAACGTTTCCAGCCCGCCTTCAACTTCCGGGCGTACACCTGACCCTGCAGGCCTTCTCTCCGCATATTCTGCAACACCCACCCCTCCCCCCTGAAACTAAAAGGCTTACAGCCTACGCCGTCCAAACATACGTCTGTCACTTTGGGGTAGCTCCTTCCACAGGCATTCGGCTCTTAGACCACTGCCGTATTTACATACACCTCTACCGCCTAGCCCACGCCTTTCCCCTTTCCCCCTTCCGAAGGCCTGTAATCTACGCCGTGCGGATATCATTTCCCGCAGTACCGCTCCCTTTTACGCAAACTTACCGCAATCGACAATTCCTTCATCGGCTGTTTCCATTTCCGCCTGCTTCACAGTCTACTGTCCCTCCCAACCGGCTTTGTTAGTTGACCTGATATGCCCTTCCCTACGGGTGGGTCATGTCGCTCGTTACCAGCTACAGCTATTCCTACTTATCGTCTACCGTGGCCGGCAGCGGCCTCAGACAGTCTCTACGTATCTCTCAGTTCCCGCCCTAAAGGCCTTCTGTAATCACTTCCTTCCTGACCTACAAGGGTTTATCGACGAGGCGTAGTGGACGTCATTGCATTATTCTACGTACGTAAATATGTTTACGTACCAAGCCTTCAAGGTTGGTCGATTAGTCGCAATCCTTACCGTTATATGATGGCTACGTTACCACTGCTAGAGACAGCCACCCATCCAACAGACAACGTCCGTTGAATTCCCCCATTAGTGATCCATAGGCACCTATCAGCTAACGCAGCCCTTTGGATGACAGTTATTCAACTGCTTACCACACCTTACCTCATTCCGGAGGCTTCGCAGTACCGTAATCACTAATAACTACATGTACATATGAAATATTTACTCTGATTTATTAAAAGGTACAATACACTGGCCAGGTAGGGGGACTGGCGAGGTAGGGGAAATCGTCCCCGACTGCCTTGGGCCGCCGGTTTGCCACAACAGTAATATACAACAGTTTGGTTTACAATAAAAAGGGTACGCGATTACACGCTTCCAGTTCCATGCGGTAACTCCTTGTCCACCTGCACATGAACCTTCGGAAAAGAATCCCTCATCACCTGAAGACAGTGGTACCTTTACTGCAGGTAGGCATGGACAGTAAATAAACGAGGTATGTAGTATTCCATTTACGTATTCCATCTGGGTCTTCGTTCGTTGCCTTCATCATTCGTCCACGGTTGGTTCTCCACAATCGACAGCTTCCTCTTTGACCGGCCGGTAACGGTCACCGGCACCACAGCTGGGCATGGAGAGTAAGTGGACGAAGTACACAGTCATACCTTCCAGTCTTCTGTCATCACCTTCACTGGTTGGCTTCTCAAATCATCCATGGTTGGCTCTCCACAATCGTCAGCTCACTCCATGACCGGCCAGTAACGGCTACCGGCACTACAGCTAGGCAAGGAGAGTTAGTGGCCGAAGTACACAGTCATACCTTCCAGTCTTCCGTCCGTGCCTTTCATGGTTGGCTTTCCCAGTCGTCCATGGTCGGCTCTCCACAATCGACAGTTCCTTTCATGACCGGCCAGTAACGGCTACCGGCACTACAGCTAGGCATGGAGAGTAAGTGGACGAAGTACACAGTCATACCTTCCTGTCTTCCGTCCGTGCCTTTCATGGTTGGCTTTCCCAGTCGTCCATGGTTGGCTCTCCGCAATCGTCCGCTCCCCTCTATGACCGGTCAGTTACGGCTACCGGCACTACAGCTAGGCATGGAGAGTAAGTGGACGAAGTACACAGTCATACCTTCCAGTCTTCCGTCCGTGACTTTCATGGTTGGCTTTCCCAGTCGTCCATGGTTGGTTCTCCACATTCGACAGTTCTTTCTATGACCGGCCAGTGACGGCTACCGGCACTACAGCTAGGCATGGAGAGTAAGTGGACGAAGTACACAGTCATACCTTCCTGTCTTCCGTCCGTGCCTTTCATGGTTGGCATTCCCAGTCGTCCATGGTTGGCTCTCCACAATCGTCAGCTCCCTCTATGCCGGGACAGTAACGGCTACAGGCACTGTAGGTAGGCATGGAGGGTAACTGTAGGAAGTACTGAGTCATACCTACCAGTCTTCCCTCCGCGCCTTCCATGGTTGGCTCCTCCAATCGTCCATGGTTCGCTTTCCACAATCGACAGCTCCTTCTATGACCGGCCAGTAACGGCCACC
>CACRXP010000584.1:397628-418174 GCA_902702965.1 Spirometra erinaceieuropaei
CCCCCTGAACTCATTAGCTCTGGGGATTAATTAAAGTCATTTTAAAATGAAGTGAAACACTTTTTTCTGGACATTTGCGTATGTGTATTAGAAACTTCTGCAATTCTCTGCACACATTTTCAGTCGCTGCCCGTGTCCACAGTCCGGAGGACAGCCCGACGCCGAAACCGGACTTCTTTATTGAACTCTGTGAGCTGGTGAACCGAAAAGTGCCACCGCATGCCACTTTCGTCAGCGATAAAATCGGCCGTGAGAAGATGTACTGGCGTGAACTCTACCGTTGGGTGGAGTTGGAGGAGATGTATGACCACGTGATTGGCGAATTCAGTCCAGCTGAGATTACCCGACTGGACTATCGGGCCATCTGCAAGTTTCAGACTCAGCTTAGACAAAGTAAGCTGGCAAGGCCTGCGTCTAAGGCCCTTTACAATTTAAATATCTGAAGTTATCAGTCCGGATTTCAGTAACATAATGGACTTACAGTGCGGTAGAGCAGTTGCATTTACCGTCTGTTAATTTTCGCCATGTCAATGAATTTCAAAAGTAGAGGCAACTTTTACATCACCGCTGTCGATTGCTCTACTTATCCTCACAAAACACCATATGGAAAACCAACTAGGGCATCAACTATATTTAACAAAAACAGGCTCCCTAATTAGTTTTGGCCTTGAAGTAGTCTGACAAAAACCTTGTTCCTATAAGAGCAAGGACATACACAATTCTGAGATAACCTTTATCTTTGAAACAAACTACAGAAAAGTCCTGGAGAAGATTCTCTAAAACTCACGTACAACGTGCACCCATACATTTTTCATCAATTATGAAGTTTTATCACTCCTCCTGAAAATCATTCCTGTTCCTGATTTTTTTGGTCTTCTGAGTGCTTTTGCTCCGTTGTTTTTCATGTCTTGATTACCCTTCGTGTTACGAGAGATGACGACTCTTCGCAAAAATGAGGTGTTTTATTTTTGCGCAGCTGATTTTCTCACGAACTGTCGAAGGCTGTCAGAGCACGCCTTGCTCATTTTTGCTTCTTTTAGGCTGCAGTTTTACTGTACTCGCCAGTTTATGCTGTGAATCGGCAGGTAGTCGCTGTTTTACCAAGGTGAATCATGATAAGTGCGTATAGTATAATCTTAGATGGTCATAAATACTGCACACACACACACGGGCATGCCAAAATACTACCCTACAGATCTGAGTGTCCAGTTCCCCTCGCCGATGGTCATTCTCTTCGACTGAGGAAGGGATGAACGATCCACTATGTAAAAATGGCAAATGTTTACAGTGTAGCATAACGTTAGTCCCCTTCATAGACGCCGCAAGTCACCCACGCAGTGCCTCAACAGCCATCTCTGACAGAGTGAAGAAGAAAAGCATGGTCGTGTCAAACGCGACCATCATTTTATCGGATTTATTTTTTGTCCCGGGAGGCCGAAGTGAATGTCCTTCAGGGGACCTTTTTGAGGAAACTAAAATCAGCAACCTAACTGAACGCTAAGTTACAGACAAGGTCTTCCCTCTCGGTCTGAGTTTGAAGTCTGTTTACAAATCTGATGAAGTCCGTAGTGCCCTTGATAGTTTCAGCTGACGTTGAAACTTGGATTTGTAGACCTAGATTAATTCTATACATAGAATATACCTAGCTTAATTTAGGTCACCCATGTGAATTATATTCAGGAGAACGTACTACCTCGCCAATGCTCACCTGCACCAGATTTTTGTGGTAGACTGAGTCCTTAGATCTTGAATATAACGGAGAGTTTAGTCTATATTTATTTCATGTTTAATAATTCCTCCTGACTTTAAAGAAAACCGGGGCGTATATTAATCCTCTGGATTTTAAACGCGTTAAAAACTCATCAATTATGCCTGCTTAGTAAGGGCTGTGTTGTATAACATGAATATGGTAGTAGTGATCTTTTTAAGTGAAAATCCGGAAGGTCTGAAAGAGTTCGCGCATTTATTAGAAATGTTAACTAAAACGACACTCCCTTCAGCACAAAGCTTGAAGAACGGGTATTTTCCTACACAACGGAAACTTTGTAACATTGTTACGATAAATAGAACAATATAGAAGATGTAAAAATAAACGAAAACATTTTTCCCTTCCCGCTCCAAATTTGTTTTGATACATATTACACAGTGGGTTTTTCCAAATGTGATTCACACAGACGATCAGCCCGTGCTCAGAAAAAATCCCCATCAGCTGATGCGAATTATTGGCTGAGTTTGTTTCGTGCGAATTACCGTCGTAATCATACTTCGATTATAAATCGATACAAACCAGCATATTTCGAGTGACAGGCAGTTGCCTACACTAATCCCACCGAAGGCCTGCAGCAGTTCACTAAAGGAAAATCCTGCAATTTAGCAGACAGGCAGGTGGGGAACGTCGAGAAGGCACAGAATTCTGAATACTACTACTACCACAAAAGGCGTAGCGTCTTTATATCACATGATTGCAATATGGCCTGGAAGGATGCTCAAGGCTAGCCGCGTCTGACTTAGATTCCCCGCCAAAGTGCATACCACTTTGTTGTCAGCATTTGTGGTTGAGAGCAACGCTGTCGCAGCCCCAAACACAGAGGTGGGAAGGGCGTATCGCTCTTACTGCAATAGGAACACTGGTCTGTTCGACTCAACTACCCCGCTAACTTCCGTTCATTTTCTTGAGGGATCCATCCCGCAGACGGACAATAATTATTTTCTGATTAACCTGACAGACCAAGGTGTTCAAATCCAGGATGGTTGACAGATAGTCCCCCTTTTCCAGCTTTTAGCCTGGAGGAGGCATAGTTTAAGTAAACGAACGCCACAGAGAATGTCTCCTAGCTGTAGGTGAGGGGGAAACTGACTCTTGCGTCAGACCGAGTTTCCGCCACTACACAATTCGAGTTAAAGAACGAGATTACTGGATTTGTGCTTGGGCATAGTGGCTGACTGGGAATTAATGTCTACGCCATAAGTGCACACACCGATTTTCTAGATGGAAGGACACATTTTCAAAAAACTAAATATAATATTCTTAACGGCTGGCATTAAGATCTCCTTATAATGATAAACCACAATCTGACTGATAACATTGCTGTATCTCTATAGTTGGGCAGTTATTTATAACCACTTCACGCATGCGTCAATCAATTGATCAGAAACTTGGTCGTCCTGTGGTCCTTGGCTGGCAACACAATGTTGACCCACACCCAGGACGTTTGTTTGTTCGATCCATCTTTTCAACCAAATTTCGTTCCTGCTGTTGGAGAACCAGTCTTGCAGTCAAGCAATAGTTATTTTGTGATTAACGTCACAGCCCAGCGTATTTTAATCCATAGAGGTTAAGATGAGTGATTCCGCTTATAGCTGAGAGAAAATTCACTTGACGCAGACGGAGGTCCCGAAAATATTTTCTAATTAAAGACGCATTTAAACATGTCGGTGAAAATCTCATGAGCTCTAGCAGATATTTTACTTAAGATAATCCTCCACTTGAGGTTAAATTAGGCGGCATGCTGTGAAGATTAATCTTTTTTATTTATTGACAAACCTGCAATGACGGAACAAGCAAACATAGCTGCCCGTGAGTGCAATACTGATATGTGCTGAGGTGAATTCATTTTTTGTTACCGCGCCGGTCTAGTTTTAACAACAAGGTTAAGTCTAGACTACTAGAGTCGTGCTTGAGAGCAGTGGCTTGCTGGTCATTCGCGCCTAACCCATGCGTGTGCAAACCGCCTACCGGTTCCATAAATGACAGGATAAAAATGTACAGTCTTGGGTATAATACCCTAAACAGCTGTCATCTAAGCCCTTCGAAATAATACACCGTGGCCTGACTGCCAGTGTTAAGGGCCGGTTGGTCTCTCTTGTTGGCTGACCTCAAAATCGAGACTTTTTAGGCATCATGTGGATGTATCGGTGCGGTAGGCCGATCTTATAGGGCGGAAATAGCGCGTCAAATCGGATTCGCCCTTCCTTTCAGCTCCTATCATGACTGGGAGAAGACTAGGTCAAGTCGGCCAAAAGGTTACCTAGTCATTTGTACCCACTTTACGTCCGTGTCAGTCTCTCAGTTGATAATGACTGGGCTGCACTTTGATTCTTGTTTGGTAACAGAATGTTGACCCACACTCAGGAGGCTAGTTTGTTTGATTCATTTCCTCCGCTAAGTTACGCTCAGGTTTCCGGATAATCAATTCTGCATCTCGACAACAATTATTTTGTGATTAACGCTACAGTCTAGGAGATTAGCGTGCGTCGTCCTTATTCCACTTATAACTGGTAGGAAACCCATTTGACACAGAAAAACGCCACGGTAAACATCAACTAATTAAACGCGCAATTAAATGTTTTTATGAAAAGCTCATGGGCTCGGGCAGAAACTGTGCGTAGGCTAATGTTCGCCTGACGCCAGAAAAAATTGTTTTTTTTTCAAATGGGTCAAGTCTTCTTTAGCTTAAAAAGTTGAATATTTGCTTCACACGACGTTAAGCTGGGTGGCATGCTGTGATGATTAATCACCTTGTTTTGTCATGATCGATAGGACTCATAAACATCCGGGATAGCAGTGATGGTTTGTGCGTCAACAAACTCGGCTTATGCTACTTCATCGGTCTAGGTTCGAGAACAAGACTATATGTAGACTGCTAGAGCTGTATGCTTGAGAGCGGTGGCCGGTTCGTTATTCGCGCCAAACCCATGCGTGTGCAGACCACCTTCCGGTTCCATAAATGATAGGATAAAAATGTACAGACTTGTATATAATATCGGTAACAGCGGCCATTAAAGCCACCTTGAAAGGATACACCAGAACCTGACTGCTAGTGTTGAGGACCAGTTTGTCCGACTTGGTGACTGACCTCAAAATCGGGACTTTTTAAACATCCTGTAAATTTATCGGTGCGGTAAGTTGGTTTCATAATGCGGAAATCGCACGCCAAATCGGATTCGCCCTCCACTCCAGCTCCCATCATGATTCGAAGGAGACTTGGTCAGGCCGGCTGGAAGGTTGGCTAGTTACTTGTGGCCGCTTCTCATAAATGCCAGCCTCTCAGCTGATAAGAACTTGGCTGCACTTCTGTCCCCGTTCAGTGCCAGAACGCTGGCCCCACCTTCACTCCAATGCGGCCTCTGTGGCATATCTACTGACTGCATTTGAAGCACTCTCTACTCAGAGGAATAAGAGGATGCAATCACTGAAACAGGGAGTTTATTAGCCTGACGTTTCGGATTCTCACTCGAACCCATCATCAGAGACGGCTGCAGATAAAGGTAGTGGAGGCAAAAAGACTGCAGTAGTTATGGTACGTAGCTGTCGTGAGGCCACATGCGTATTAGAATTAACAACTCTCGTGATCACCGCTGGGGGTCGTAATTAAGGCGATGATGGCTCGTCAGTCCGCCTCCGAGTCGTTGATTGCCGCAATTTCATCATCCGTGTTGGATGTTGACGTGATGATTATTCAAAAATTTTGCTCGCTGTCGCGTGTCTTAGTGGCGACACGATTACTTATCTGCAATATCTGTTTAGTTTGCTTTGACATAGCAGAATTAACACCGGTCAAACTGGACCCAATTCCGCTGCGAGAATTTCACTGTGAAAGTGAAAAACCCTGGATGGGAAAGTTTTAGAGGTTGAAATGTACGGCAAAAAATTTTGCAATTCCAAATGCCAGCCGAAGAAAGTGAATCCACATTCCTATTTAGATTTTTGTAAGGTCAAATTATACTCATTCAACCGGCATCCCCTGACTGGTATGTCAGCTTAGTAGAGCGTACTGTGAAAGTGCCTCTTATTGCACCTTCTGTAACCCGTGTTGCGTTAGAGCCGAAGAAAATTTTCTTCTGAAACATTATCTGCGGCATGTGACCTCAGTCAAGTGATCCTGTGAAAACCGAATCAGCGCAGTTCGACAAAACGCTTCTGAAGTCAGTTTCCAGCCGGTGTGCCGTTTTTTCGATACCTTCTATTCTTGGACGGACAGTGGGTGGGCTAACTCTTTAAGTGTCAACCCAAATTCCGGAACGCGTTTCTGTTTCGAAAAGATTAATTAAGTAGGATTGCGCAACTAGTCAGACTGCAACATAATTCTATAATAATTCAGTTGCCTCAGGATGCCGGCTTTCGAAAGAACTTCCTTTCGGCTGCATGCAAAAACTATACTCTGTAAAAAATGACTACTTAAGTAGCATGCATTTTTCTCATTGACTTTCGGTGCCCCTAAAAGCCCAATCATATTTCACGGAAAAATGTATACAAATAGTCATTCTCCCAAACATTCGGTAGAAATTTACGTCTCCTTCCAATTTTACACTCGACGGAAGGGTATTATTCGGTTTTCAAAAACTTTTCGAATTCCTGAGTAATTTTGGACACACTCTGCCGTCACACTTGCATTCAGGGTTTCTATACTACAAGCCATGTATTTTCCGAGTACGGAAAACCACACATTTCTCTACGGTATTTAGAGGAGACCATATGGAGTTCATAAAGTCTAGCGTTGGATCTGATCCATATTGTTAACTTTACAAGCCACATTGGTAAATACAGAGACATGACGTTTTATGAAGGGCCATTTCACGGTATTATAAAGTCTCACAATTAGAAACTTTTTAAAACCGAATTATACCCTTCCTCTGAGTATAAAATTGAAAGACGACGTAATTTTCTACCGAATGAGCGGAAGAATGAATAGTATGTGCATGTTTTCCATGAAATATAATTGGACATTTAGGGGCATCGAAAATCAAAGAGAAAAATGTATGCTGATTAGGTAGTCATTTTTTACAAAGTATGCTTTTTGTATGCATCCGGAAGGAAGTTCTTTCGGAAGCTGTAATCCTGAGGTAACTGAACTATTATAGAATTATGTTGCAGGCTGCACTGTTTTACAATCCTACTTAATTAATCTTTTCAACACGGAAACGCATTTCGGGATTTCGGTTGACATTTTATGAGTGAGCCAAACTACTGTAAGTGAGGTTATTCTCTTCAAGGATTCTTAATTTATTCTTAGTCTTATCCCTTCAAAACGTTTCTGTTGGGTCTTTCCAGACTTTCTCCTTACGCGGTATGCCTGCACGGATTACGAGGAGTTTACAAAACTGCTTGCAGATGATGTCGCAAGCTTTATACAGAAACGCCCCTTCTCTTTTACGCCTGCACTTGCTAAAGTATTACTGGCCCCAAGATTTCATCCACAGGTGGAAAAACGGAGATTTTCCGTGCAGTTTCAAGGTATGACACATGTTAAGAGAGTTGGTCAATTTAAATTAAGTAGGCTGCTTTTTGTTTTTATTACCAGTGATGCAAACTGACTATGCAATTTTATCCCTTTGCTAGTTGGTCATCATAACTACGCAAATGTAAGTTAACTTCCGCATGGGAATTTTGCCTTATCTGAATTGATAAGTTTTAGTAGACTTTGTTTATATTTACTTGTGTTGGCTGTAATCCCTGTCTAATGGAAAAATTACTCAAGTATACCACCGAAACGGATATTAGTAATAGATCCGGGTATGAGCTTCGCAGAATTTCCGCGGCTGCAGGATATAAGAATGTGCAGTTCATAGTGAGAACGCTTATTGGGACAAGTTGTGAAAAGTTAGGAAGCAAGATAATCCAAACTACCCTTCGTTAGAAGGCAGAATTTAAGTGCTTTCTTTCTCAATGCCGTTCCGGAGGTCCACTGGCTGGATTATGACGCAAATGCCTGCTAATCTGCCAACTTTCAAAACAGATTTGTTTTGGTCTGCTTGACGTTTCTAATAGAATTGACGGGCCATGGCCCTCAATGTTGGGATGGATAAGTTAAACCGAGTCGCTTGACACGATTGAAAGTATTTATAATCCTATTATAACCTACTTCATAACCTAATAGCATCCCTCCGGCAAAACAAACCCACCGACGGTAAAGTGCGTTTTGACAGAAAACGAACCCGAGTGTCAGTAAACTCATCGCAATTAACAGGACAACGAATCCGGGGCCCAATTGCAGGCGGCTGACGATAAAAAATTCAACTACCAAGGTATCTCCGGCGCTGGGAGAGTGGCGTCTCAAGTGTAAGTCAAGGAAATGCCTCACGGCGTCTTAAGTCGGCGTACGTCTGACTCGGCCTTGAATCTGATTGGTTAGTTGGAAAACCGAAGGGGCGAACGCCGGAGGTTGGCTCCTCGGCCTGCTCAGTAGCGTCCAGGTCTGGGTTCTGGCACAATGATTTTTATAACAAGGAGAAGCGCGTTGAATAAATCGATTATATTGCTGGACGTGATTATCCTGTTGTGCCTTGCAGCTGAATCTGGAGTCCAGGCTATCCGAACTTGGGCTTGGGTATGACAGGCTGACGACGGCAAATACGTCAGAAGCGACCCTCATGACCCCTCCTGCCTCTGTCGATACTTCCTCCCCTATCAGTTCCTGTTGCCGTGGGGTAGCCTATGGGAGATTCTAAACTGGGCCCCGAGGCTAAATAGGGGGAAGGGTATGCCAGAACCTGATAGATGAACGCTCTTGAAGAAGGAGACATGATCGCTGGGACAAGAGCTTTATTAGCCTGACGTTTCGGATTTCTGCTCGAACCCCTTATCAGAGACAAAAGCAGATATGGGTGGTTCATGCACAAGGGGCTGCAGTATTTATAGGATGCAGTCGTCATGCTACCACATACCTATGAACATTCACGGCTCCCCCCTCCATCGGGGATCGTCGTGAATGTTCATAGGTATGTGGTAGCATGGCGACTGCATCCTATAAATACTGTAGCCCCTTGTGCATGAACCACCCGTATCTGTTTTTGTCTCTGATTATGGGTTCGAGGAGGAATCCGAAACGTCAGGCTAATAAAGCTCTTGTCCCAGCGATCGTGTCTCCTTCTTCAAGAGTACTTCCTGGGACTCGTCTCTTTGCTTCTATTGAACGCTCTCTCTCAACGATATACAAATGCAGGACAGTTGCAAAATAAAAAAAATATCGCATTTTCCTCTGACGTGTTCAGAATAACGAGGCCTATGATTATTTTAACAAAAATGTACCTGCCACATATTCGGCTACATTTTAAAATGCGCATGCGTTGATCACGTTTATTTAGGCCTTTTTGGGAAATAGCGCGTCATTTAAGACGCCCTGGGGTTATTTCAAACTATGCCATTAGGGTATGCAGAAAGATTACCAAAACGTGCTGTAGATAGATGAGATGGTAGCGGTTGACGTCAAGTTCATTACTACAGAATAAAACGTAGGGAAGAATGTGTTTGAAATTGACCAGAACGCCTAGAAGTTTTGGAATAGCGTATTCAGAAGAAGGTTGAATACGAGGGATACGCTCGCATTTTCAGTCTAATGTTTTATCAAGCCAGCTCTATAATAAGAAATGAAAGTAAGACGATAGCATATTGTTAGATTGAAGACTGCTGGATAAGACCAAGACGTCTTGCAGGAAATAATCAGGTGGCTATCTGCTGTTAGGTGAGATTTCAGTGGGAGGAGGTATGGGGACCTAACAGGAACGATTGACTCCAAGGCAAACGAATAAAAAATTGCTGAGCTAACGCATTAGAAGACTGGTTCGGGCTAAGGCCTCTTAACTCCGAATTTTCATCACTTTACTGAAGAATCCACCAGTTCCTCGACACGCATTTCAGTAAGCGGTTGTCGACCTTCCGTTTGAAAGCCGCAAACTAAGTCTCAGGTGAATATTAACGCATTCTTGTTTTTTTTTCAACAACTTTACGACCGTTGAATGCTCGCGCCTGGAGGTACAAATATAAGACAGAAGTCCCGTTTTTCATTTTGCAATACGATTATCGCATTGACTGTCCCACCCAGGGTCACCAGCCATATTCCCGACCACAGCTGTGCAAAAATGAACCGGTGATTCGGCACTTCAGCTCACACAGGAGATGAAATAGTCCTGGGCCAGTCCACAGCTTTGTCCGTAGCTGCCTTGCGTTCATATATGTTTTGGCAGATTTCGAATAATTCATACTGATCCAACTGTGAAAAACTCGGCGCCTCGGTGGGATCCGAACCCACGCAGTAAGGAGAAGGCTTTAGTACAGCCAACGCTCTAACCACTTGCGCTACGAGGCCCCAGGCGGATTCTAGTTGAAGTACTTAGGAAGTCCTGTCCGAGAACTCAACTTACTGTATCATAGTTGGTGGATTCCAGACGTTGCGGTAGACTGGGCGGGTAACTTGACCCAAATGTGATTATACTCGCGTCGTCCGGCGGGGTCTCGTAGCTCAAGTGGTTAGAGCGTTGGCTGCACTAAAGCCTTCCTCTTACTGCGTGGGTTCGAATCCCACCGAGGCGCCGAGTTTTTCACAGTTGGATCAATATGAACTACTCAACCCCAATTAACTTGTTTATACCAACGTGCTTAAAAGGTATCCGCAAAATGTCGAACTAAGGAGCCTACTTATGGATAAATCAGAATGGAATTGCCGGCAAAGACAGGGGAGACTGGAATGGCCATTTCTGGCTTATTCGCAGTCGTCAGCCAGTCATACCCAGTCCAGAAGTGTGGAACACCTGGGGCTCGAACTCGCGACCTGTTAGTTGGAAGTCCAACACTGCAGTGTGTGGCTACTGGTTGGGCTCGAGAGAAAGCCCGTAAGGCACAGCGGGACGAGTGAGTTCCGTAAAAGCTATCGGTGAGCGCCCCTCTACCAAAAATTATAAGCCTTTCATGTAGATTTCATCTTCGAGACTTGCGTTCGTCAGTGGTTCCCTCGGAAATGCATTTGTCTCAAGTATTACCTTTCAGGTTTCGGGTAGCTCAAGTATAAAACAGTAAATAGGTCGTTTTTCGAAATAATATTCAGTAAAGCATGTGAGAACCATGCCTCTCCCCCCGCCAGACCGCATCATATCTGCGGCTCATGGAGGTTCTTTTTCGTGTGCTTAGCGGAGGCCCATCAACGAACACATAGCGGCCTGCTGCGCGGAGGACACAAAGTCCTGCTGCATAATGACTGGTGTGCTGCCGCTTCTGCCCTACGACATTTTAATTCTTGCCCAACTGGAGAACAAGATGGATCCCGTTGGCGTTGTAGAGGTGCCCTACCCCCTACGGCTTGTCATCCTGGCTTTGACTCCGAGGAAGTCGAACTACCTCCGGATGCTCGAGGTCGCACACACCTTTGGCATCTTCTTGAATGATAAGGTTTGTAGAATTTGCTTTATGTTCTTTTCTCACACTGAGGCGCTTTTAGTATAATCAGTTTAGGGGGAGGGGGTAGAGGCTTTCAGGAACCGAATTACATTTATTTTCTAGAGTTACACGAGCTTTTGCGGTGAACAGTTGGCCTCATTCCATCAACCGTCCCAATGCAGATTTCCGCCCTCTCACAAGATTAGATTATGCCGTATCACTAACACTCTCAAAAAAACAATTTCGCATTTTCGGACCCCTACCGTCTGTTCGATTACTCATGCTGAATTTAAGTAGTGTCTGGACTTGGAGGCGGGGGTCCTGTACACAAATGTCAATTATTGAAGCTACAATGGGCTCTCATGACTTAGGACTCTAAGAAAGGTTAGCGTATTCTTCATAAGTAGCTGCCACAAAGGTTTCCAGTCTCCCATCGGCATCATAATCTTGAGCTTGTGTTTCTACTGATCGGAGGAAATATGAATCCCCGGATGGAGACATGAGACACACTAAAACTGGACTCTTGACGCGATCATCGATCGGTCCAATTAGACAATGCCAGTATAACCAACCATAAACATCATGTGCGGACCCAGTTATCGGCTATACGGGTTTATCACAGAAGCCGATACCGATATTGAGGTCCTGGCTACCACGACCTTCAGGCCCGGTCCTGAATGTAAAGAAAAGGCGGACGCCAGTCGGGAGGATTGCATATTCCGTACAGAACAACTGAAGAAAGGATTTGGGGGAGTTGGCGCCCTGAGTTTGAGTCAGGGAATTCCTCGAGGCGGCTTAAGCCCGCACATGTCCGACCCGACCTTGAATCTGATTGGACAGTTGGAAAGGCGAGTGGGCTGACGCCGGTGATTGGCCAGGAAGCAAATGAGAAAATTCTACAACTTGAGGACGATTCACTGGGAGGTGGACTACAAAATAGGATGTTAATTTTCTTTCTTTCAGCAATCTTCGAACGCCCCTGGCAGACCAAACTGCCAAGGTTTCTCACAAGATATGAATCTGCTCCAGTGGTCTTATCGACCTTCTCATGTCCCAACATATCCCTCAAATATTTTTTTAGGCAGTTTATACGCTACTATGCTGTGTGCTTTAAACCTCCGATTGTGGATCCATGCTTCGGGCGCAAAGTTAGTGGGTCAGAAGTGTAAATTTGAGTTGAGGGGATGGGTAACTGAAACAGATTCATTGTGTTGGTGACATTTCGGCGAGCTTTGTCGCCTCTCCATTGTCAGGGCATTGAATCCGAGGAGATCTAAATGAATTTCCGACCTGTTGAATGCCACTTATTACAGTAAGTCACTTAAATTGGCAGGCTTATATTTTGTAAAGGTAGCGCCAACCAAGCTATACAAAACGACAATAGTACGATTAGTCCCTTTCAGCGATCCACGCATGCTCTTATACTCTGTCAGGTATCCGCTAAATGCCGATGGATGTTCAGTTTATATCCCAGCATTGGATAAAGACTGCCGAACAATTCTGAAATTCGGACAACCACCTACACATTCCCCGGTATTGGGGAAATCAGAATCTTCAAATAGCAAATAGGCAGATTGCCTCATCGAAACACTTTAAACCACACACTTAATACAATTAATCAGCAATTGCACTGGAAACTGGTTCGCGATTGATCGTTTTCCGTAGTCAGTCCTTTGTCTATTATAGTGTCAGAACTAGTTAGCATAAAGGGTAACATTCTTTTTTAAGCTGATGCATGATGACTGGGTAAGTAACTACATATACAGTAGGTGTGTTAACTCATAAAATGCTAACCGAAATTCTGAAATGTGTTTTTCGCTTCGAAAAGATCACTCGAGTAGGGTTTTAAAATTAATCATCACGCGGCGTGATTCTATAATAATTCAGCTACCTCTGGTTGCTGACTTTCGAACGATCATCTTTCCGGCCGCATGCAAAAACCACAGTCTGTAAAAATGACCACTTAGTTAGCATGTCATTTTTCTCATTGATTTTCGATGCCCTTAAACATTCAATTACATTCCGTGGGAAACATGCAGAACAATATGCATTTTTTACGCATTCGATTGAAAATTACGTCTTGTTTCAATTTTATTCTCGAAGGAAGGGTATCATTCGGTTCTCAAAGACTTTTACGATTTCCGAATAATTTTGAACCCAACTTGCCGTTACACTTGCAGTCAGGGTTAAAAAACTATAAACCATACAATTTCTGCGTATGGAAAGCCATACATTTCTCTTAGGTATTAAGAGGACATCATATAAAGTTCATAAAATTTAGCAATGAATTTGAACCATATTGTCAGCTTCACAAGCCACACTGGCTATTGCAAAAACGGCGTTTTATGAACGACCATTTCATGGTGTTAAAAAACTTCACAATTAGAAACTTTTTTAAAGCCGAATTATACCCTTCCTTCGAGTATAGAATTGAAACAAGACGTAATTTTCTATCGAATGTGTAAAAGAATGAATATTTTTATGCATGTTTTCTATGGAATATAATTTAATTTTTAAGAGTCCCGAACACCAGTGAGAAAAATGCATGCTACTTAAGCAGCCATTTTTGTAGAGTATGGTTTTTGCATGCGGCCGGAAAGATGTTCGTTTGAAAGCCGGCATTCCGAGGTAATTGGCTTATTATATATTTATGTTGCGTGAATATTAGTTTTGACTTCCTAGTTAGGTGATATTTTCGAAACGAAAGCACATTTCAGAATTTCGGTTAACATTTCATGAGTTAGCACACCTTCGGTATTTTCAAATTTTCATCATTTGTTTCGAACTGTATGTTAAAGCGCTTTTAAAAAACGTTAGGAGAGGGGAATAGGAGCCTCCAGCAGCACAGGCGGCTCTAGGCGAAAAGAGTTTAGGTTACGATCAGAACACGGGAGTAGATGCCTCACGCTAATATACTTTTTGCAGAGTAGCCATTATCTCCTCGCCTTCTAACCACTGGCGTGCTTTTGTTACTGCGAGAGAAAACCACGCTTGCACCGGTTTGTTCGATGGTCAAATCTACAGATTAAGGAACACAAACAGAATTGAGTCGTCTCCAAAGGCAGTATGCTGCAATCTGTTTCAAAAACATTGAGCTGGAGAGGCGTCATTTACCTTTGAAGTACTATGGGGATCTCAGGCTTCCTTGTCTTTTATCTTGACGCTCCTGTGAAAAACTCGGCGACGTTAGAGAGGTCCTCATCGATCGCGTTACGGAATTTACTCATCCCGTTGCGCCTTGTGGCACTCTCTCCCAAGTCCCGTCAGCATTCGCATAGCGGCGCCTAATTTAAGCAGGATAGGATTGCCGACAATGACAAGGGAGACTGGAAAGCTCACTTCTGGATTATTAACCGTCGTCAGCTAGCCATACCAAATCTCGGGGCATAAATCCCTGGCGCTCGGCCCAAAGACATGACAACGGACCCTTTGCTTAATGGTGGAGACTTAGATCCCCCAACTCACATTGTTCAAAGAGTCCGGGTTCGATTCATGAGTCATTCAGAACTGCAGTTGAGTATAACCACCTAACGATGCCTAGTAAGCCAGAAGAACGTCATTCCTGTCTCCGTTGTCCGTGTCAAGATGATGTCTAGTTACGTCAAGTAACTTTGCCGAACAGAACCGAGATTCGGCGTCGTGTAAAAACACGGGTCTTGATTTCTAGGGTTTCCTTTTAAAAAGTCCACCTTGTTTCTTCTAAAGGACTTCCAGTTGACTTGCGAAGCCGCAACTTCTTCGGATGATCTCTTGAATGCAATTGATGTGTACCTCTCAAAGACAGTCGTAATGCCAAGACAAAGAAGAACGGTCGTCCCTTTTCCTACTGTCGTGCCGCATAAGGAAATTGCCATTATCCTCAGTGAAGCGAGTAAGTACAAAAATTGGACAATTTTGTTCCAGAGTAAAGTTCATTTACAACAGTCTGTTTTCTACACCGGCGATCGACTGAGGACAAAAGGAAATAGGAGTGGTGTCTGGTTTTGAGCCTGATTTTTTGTGCAGGAAGAACTATTTGGGAAGTATATAGGACTTAAAATGTATGATATCTTTTTAATGGCATAGAAAAATATTTGACTTTCTTAACGAGGAGCGCATGTACCTTGTAGGCTGAAATCACTAAGCGCTAATGCAACGAATAATCAGGCTCCAAATTATTCGGTAACTAGAAAACCTTTTTAAACCCTAATTATACTCCCTCCTTGAGTATGAAATATAAAGAAGACGTGATTCTCTATCAAACTACTGAAAGAAGGCATATTTTTGTCCATGGTTTCTATAAGATATATTTGAATTTGCAAGGCCCTCGAACATTAATGAGAAAAATGCATGCTACTTAAGTAGTCATTTTTTTACCGAATACGGTTTCTACAGGAGATTGAATAGCAGTGTATTCAAAAGCTGACATCCTGCCGAGTTCGAAATGTTATAAGATTATGCCGCAGATAATCGGTATTACAACCGCGCCCAAGTAATCCTTCCGAATCGGAAACTCATTTCAGAATTTCAGCCAACATTTCGTGAGATCCGTCACCCACTGTACATGAGCTGAAAACAGGGACGGAAGTAAATAGGACGTACTCATAAACTGTTCTTAGGAAGCGGCCTCGATTTCAACGCACTACAATAGGGGGCTGTCGTTATTGAGACTGAGCCCTTAGCAGACTGGTGGGGAGCGATAACGCGATGCTCCGACCGACCTTGGTCAATAACGCTTTAAGGTGTGCGGTATATGCGTGCGACTGCCGAGAGATATAGTCTGGAAATGTGTTGTAGTCAGGCTACGGCGGCCGCCTCAGTCGTAATGCTTTAGCACATACCTGCAGAATGAACATTTCAGGAGTTACCAAGGCCAACAAAGTCAACTGTGGACAGTGAAGCATGAAATCTTACTGTGAATTACAACAGGCCAGTTGTTCTAAGTGCCTGGGATTCAGCAGGTCCCAATTCCTAAACTCCGGGTCTGCAGGTTAACTTCCATGAATTGTGAAGACCACAAGCCGTTCTGTTCAGTTTCCCACCTTTTCACTTTAGTCGTCAAATATTTGATAGAAAGGTATTTACCAAAATATTCCTCGAAATCTAAAAATGTGGAATATGATGGAACGGAGTCCTGTATGGAGGTTATAGTGCTGATTTACTCTGTGGCATAATTCGAAGGTAGGATGCTCATGTGGTAATACTAGCTCTTGGTTGGATAAACTTTCATTCTTCCTTTTAAAAATCACTTAGATGAACGGCCACTAATTCACATGTGTGCATTTTCACCTGTTACATTTCTAAAAAGAAATGCGCAAAATTAATTTCCCATTCCTATGTTTTGTTTGAGGTATGAAAGTTTACATCGGCTGGAGGGGTATCCTTCGGTATCGAAAAACACAGGTTGCGTTTAAAATAATCTTTGGGAGTACAGATGACTTATAAATCAGAGATGGCCCATCTGTTTTTCGGGTCCGGCCTGCGAAAAAGACGCAAACTCCAAGGCATAAGTCTATAAAGCAACCCCTAACTCTGCCCGCCTGAGCAACTCGATATTCAACTCGCTCATGCTCGCCTTGTCTAATGGTTCTAACGGTTCTAGAACATTCTAGTCTCTGGTGGGCACTGGCTGTTTCTTGCGCGAAAACCCCTCTGATAAAAGCTCGAATTAGCGGCCGGCCATTGGGGGAGCTGTGCACGTGGGTCAAGGCATCCCATTGGCTCGATGATGCGCCGCACGTTGATTGGCTAGCTGACATCACGCGTAAATTTCGCGGCCTGCCCGGCCTGTTGTGACATGTGTAGTCGCGTTTTTCTTTCGACTTAAGCTGGGACTCCATTCCGTTTCCAGTCTCCGTAACTTCGGAGGAAAAGATGCTATCCGAATAAAGAGATTCACAAAAAACAGTCTGATTACTTTGGTTCATTGTATATTGAGGGCTGCAGATAATCTTATTTGGTTTGCGATGAATCTTCGATGGACGAGGAGTGACAGGTGTTTGTCCGATTTACGCTGAAGTTTGTAGGACAGTCAGAATTTTCACTGTCCCGCTAACTCTCCTCGTTATTAAGCTGTCCCCTCCCGTAACCAAAAATTCATTTTACCTCTACATTTATATTTTGCAGTGTGTCCCCCTTCGGAACCTCGCAGACTGATATATGTTTAATCCAGATTTAGATACAGCCCTGAGGCAAGTTTCGGAGGACTCCACTGAAGTGCCTGAACACGAGGAGCCGGTGAAGACTGAGCACTTCACAGCAAAACGCTGCTTGCACACTGTCTGGCCTCCGATGCGCGACGTTGTCAAAGGAACCTGTGCGGTGGGCCGTCGTTTTGCCAGTGATTTTGCGGACGCTTTCACGAAGCCGAACATCGGACTGGTGTTTGGCAGCATTTTCCTCGTCTACTTTGTAATATTTGGACCGGCGATAACGTTTGGCACTTTGATGAGTAGGAGCACTCTAAAGAATTTCTGATTTTTCACAGTTATCTTACTTGAAAAGCCTATGATGTGTGCGCAATATCTGCGGAAGTGCATGAACGTAGTCCAGTTTGAGCACATGCCGACGTTTTAAAACGAGACTCTAAGGGTCCTGGGATAGTGTTCACTATTATTTCTAATAGACCCCCTAAAATACAGGTGATCTTGCATCCAAGGGAGAGGTTGCAGAAGATAAGTGACAGTAACATTTAATCGCTACTACTACTACTACTACTACTACTACTACTGTTACGGCTACTACCGCTACTGCTTCTACAATTACGACTATTAGTACTTCTACACCAACGACAACCGCAATCACCGCTACTCATGAATCTTTCTCCTTTACCACTCCTACAACAAACCCCACTATCATGGCCACTAGTGTTAATATTATTATTATTGCTACTGCTACTAGCACCACCACCACCACCACCACCACCACCACCACCACCACCACCACCACCACCACCACCACAACCACCACCACCACCACCATTAATATCATTACTACCGCCATTATTAATGATATTACCACTGATTCTACTACGGCAACAGAGAATACTATTGCTCCCACCGTCACCGTAAACATCACTGTTACTATTACCACAAGTACTTTTGCTGATGCCACCATTACCGCTACAAACGACAGTTGGGCGGTGGTGCGCGACGGTGTCCACCGTGTGCTCCACAGCGAGGTGGGAACAGCATGGTAGCTTGTGCATGAATTAGTTTGTAGTGGTAGTAGACTTGCACAGCATCTAACGAACTCCTCCTCCTCCTCCCTCACCCGGTCCCGGTATCTGGACAGAGTCAAGAAGACCGGAGGCGGGGGAGGGCGAAGGTGGATAACGCAACCAGACCAGCACCTAAGTGTTCCACTCCACACCCCAACCGTTATAAATACCACTATTATCATAACCAATATAAGTCCTACCATTGTTGCTATCGCCACTACTATTACTAGTCCTACTATCACCGGCGCTGCCGCTAATGACACCCCGCAGTTAATGTAGGTTTTAAAAAAGAAAATATATGCTTTTTAGTCTTTTGTTTTAAGCGGACTCAAAACATAAAAGAAATATTAAAAATAGTAGTGGGTTATTCGAAAATGCTAAAGTTTTGGGAAGGCGAAAGAATTTTGAAAACGGCAAAAACCGCTGTACCTGAGTAGAATAACGTTTTCGATGTACAGGAAATCTGTCCATGGGAAAAACCGGGTAAATAAAACAGCACAAGAAGAATAGCGTTTGAAAATAGTCCCTGAGTGAAGTTCAAACGTAAATGTCCTTCATGAATAAGTGTACCTACTATCAAGTATCGTTAGATAACAGCCTACGGTTTGAGTATGGATTCCAACGCGTTTTCAGGAGAATTAGATGTATTTTTTATATTCTCACATTTCTTGAGATGCGGTTGTCTAAGGCAATCGGGTTTTCGCTTGATTTCGCCTATAAAGACGCCACAGAAATAAAGGTTTTTATAAGGCCACGTGCTGACAGGCCGATCAATGACCACTGAATGCAAATATAATTTTCCGGTTTGGTCGCAAACACACCAGTATGTATATTCATGACTCTCTTACCCCCCCCCCCCTAGCTCTTAGGACCAAAACCCGCCGATCTCGTCATGCGGACGGCGTGGGGAAGATGAGTGTTAATTACTTAATGGCCCTTGAGACACCTATAAACACTGTTAATTTTGCACATTTTCATTCCCTCATGCCACTGTACTGGCCTGACGGAGAATTATCGAAAACACGTGTTTGCCAAATTGACTTTTCAAGTGTAACATGGAAATATTTGCGGAACTTAGACATTCCGTATATATTAAGAGAACTTACCTTCTGTAAAAATTTTTCATAGTTATTTCTGGTGCTGGAGCATAATGTTTCAGATCGTTCTTGAAATAGCAGTGAACACTTCACGATCTTCTGCGTTTTTAATATTTTTCAAACAAATGTAGATTCTCTTCTATATGTTTGTCAACACTTTCAAAAATAAGGTACTTCATGAAAGCATTTACCGACGTAATGCGTTCTTTGACGTTTTTTCTAATGCGGATGGCCGTTTGGTCATATTTGTAAACTCCTTCAAACTTTAAATCTCACCATTGAAAAAATGAACGTCCACAACGAAAGCCGGCAATTAATAGGTTTGACATCAATTTCAAAACCTTCTCTTATAAGTTATCTCTCTAAAAAGCGCTTTGATAAGGCGGTTTTCTAACAGATGTCTGCGCACTTCACTTTATTCCATGGTTAAGTCAAGGCAAAAATATAAAGCTAGTGACAATGTGCCTGCTGCCATTGAAATAATCCGCTTTTTATACTGGAGCCTTTTCATTATATTAGTTTTTTAGGTTCCATTCTAAGACTGTAAATATACCACAGTTTGGCCGTATAAATACTGAGTTATTGCGAAAACTGGTAATATTCCGCCGGTTTCGTTTCTAACTTATGCAATAGTGGAAATTAAATTATACAAAAAGTCCTATGTTATTTGCTTAGCAGTCAACGTATCCGCTTTTTGGAAAGCTTTTTAGCAGTAAGTTATTAAGAGTATTCGCAAAGGGCAGGGACAACACAACACTTAAACAGAGGATTGCCAGTAGGCGCTAGTACTGCGTTTTAGGGCATGAAATCACACAGATTTCTACATCTGACTTTTTAAATTTAATAAAGTGTCTAGTTTTCCAAAAATACCCCGCTTGCTTAGACCTTGGTTCATCTGACTTACGTGACAAAAATCATTTTTCGAGTGCAACATGTTCGTTTGGTAAGACCCTCGAGTTTAGATTGCTCTCTTCTCATTTAAAAAAACTCGCGGATGTGAAAACTCCGTCTGGCGTAATCATTAACACAGAAGACCGCCGGAATACATGACAGCATAGATATCCGCTCAAAATTCTGGCTAGCGAAATCATTTATGCACATG
>CACRXP010000585.1:19523-45920 GCA_902702965.1 Spirometra erinaceieuropaei
AATTGTCGGAATTACACAAAGATAAAGTTACCACGAATGGCAGGTTCATGGTAAGCGAGGACTGCTTAAAGGCGATAGAGCAGTCTGGTATAATGTGTCGTATCCCGTGCCTAAAGCGCCTGTAATTATAAAGGTCAGAATAAACGCACAAAGATAGACAAATTGTCTTGAAGAAAGTCTTCCCAATTATGGGTAGATTTGCCTTTAAGGTCAAGGATTGGCTGATATTTAGTTATTTTGTAAAAGAACGTCTTTATGGAAAATTACGCAAGCAAGTTTTCTTTTAAATGTGTATATTTTATTGGCTATCACCACTTCACTTGGTAGCAAAGTCTATGCCGAAGGGAGTTTCGATATAGATAAAGGAGAATGGCTTGCCCATTTCTGGCTTCTCAGGCGTTCTTAGCCAGCGATACCCAAAAAGCCGTTTTTGTGCACCTGAACTTCAACATATATTCTGGTCGCTACGCGACTGTTTTCAGAGCCTCTACACGGAGCCTGAAGGCATAACAGGACAAGCAGACTGGACAGCCCGATTGGCGAACGCACTTCCAATATGCAATAAAGATTTTCAAGACCGGCATCTGCAACCAACTGGAAAGAATTGCGCGCCCAATATCATGGCGGAGGCGGACCATCCCAGAGGCACGGACCGATTTGACTCGGTTGAGCAAATTTCAGCCTGACCATCTACAAGGAGAGAATGGTGACCATGCATCAGCCGGCTCCAAACACAGACTACAATAAACCCAACATCGATGACACAACCACGGAAATCAAAACGGTAGGCATATTCGTCCCCTTAGGTAGTACAATTTTAATGAACATTAAGATCCACGACGAAATCAAAATTCAGATCTCTAACGTCAGTCAGGCATATGACTGGCTTCAGGACTCAACTCGAAACCGTCACGTCCTCCACCTCAACATAACAATGAATATTACAAAGTCATCATCCTGGCAACGCTCCTACGCTAAGCGCAGTCATGGACCGTCTACGAAAATGAAGCCAGAAAACTCAATCATTTCCAGCTTAGTAGTCTTCGGAGAGTAGTAAAGAGGAGATGAAAGGACGGGATTTTCGACAAGTCATATAGCGAAATCATCATCATTAACACCATGCGGAAACAACTACGACTATGATGGAGCGGCTGCGTCGTGAGAATGGCCCAGGGGCACTTGTCCGAGCCATTGGTGCGCGCTACCAAACACGACAAAATGACGCTACATGAACATCCTGAGGACTTCCTCCAAAGGCCTGTGAGAACCTCGTTTAGGATCGTCAGGTTTGCAAAACCACCGTGAAAACCGGATCAGTCAGCCTCGAAAACAACTGGACAACCACTGCTGAGGCACAGAAATCGGTTCGCAAGCCCCAAACGCCATTGACTGGAGCCCGCATCTCTATCCATTATTCCCACTCTGTCAGTAAACAATCAGCTTATTGATCTGCCTCGTCGGACGTCTAAGGTCTTAGAGCAATATTTGCGCGGCAAGCCCTCTCCCATCTTATAATGCTCCTCCTCCACTAACACCATTATCAGAATCCCGCAAGGACAGCGACGACGACCATCGCCATGACCGCCCATGCCACCAATGAGGACGCTTATGATTTCCTGTAAACTATCGTCATCGTCCCCCTTCCCCCACCATGAATGCGGGCTCAATCCCACCTGTCCTCTTTCACATCGCACTGTCACATCACGCATTGATCTAGTCGGTCATTTTTGACACCAGCGCATTAAAACAGGATAACTAATAAAGCTCGTTTCACCCGCCTCACTTACCGCACACTGTCAACAAACATTCGATTGGTGCGTGGGCTTGGTCAGCCGCGTGCGACTCCCTGCAAATACTCAGTAAATCCGCTTTCCATTCTTCACCGCCACATCTACTCCTACCAGCTCATACGTTCCTAGGCTGTATATGCACTTCTTCCAAACCACACTATTCCTGAAGAATCCTAACACCTTACGTCATTGGGCATGTGGCCTGCACCACCATCACTTGTAAGCAAACGAAATGACACATGCCAGAAAATGTTCAGCTTACACAAACTGGAAACATGTCCTTTGCTCACCCTGGTGGATGGGGTAGTAATCAGGTCGTGTGTGGTATGTATAGAAGGGCTGCCAGAACTATAACCAATTTAATCACTAGCTGGTTACCACACTTAGACAGTCGACTGGTGAATGGGCAAAGCAGCTGTGACCGACACTGTGAAATTCAGATCCGCGGCAAATCAGTATAATCCTCACTGTAGTAAATCTGACCCGAGTGAATTTATCACGTCGCGCAGAGCGTCGTGGTTTGGAAGGCTTTAAGTTTTCTGACAGGCGCGATGACTTTGCCCCCATGGTCAGTATTGTCTACATGTGTGAGGTGGCCGACTGGAGAACCGAGAGTTAAGATCAGTTCAGTATAGGAGGGAGATAGAATCTCAGGGAACCCTATTTGTTTATATGCGGATGAAATGCATGCATATTAGGTGAGTCATTGATACGGAGTAAATATACAACCATCAAGTATACATTTGTCTGAAATGTGCACGGAGTCTACTCATAGGCCCACTTTGATTGATTTTGTCCAACTCTCCATGGATACAAGCAGGTTATTAAGACAGAATCAACCCTTTCTAAATCCATTCCGATGCAAACCGAGCAAGCTGTTTTCTTCAAGGTGCTGCATTAACTCCGTTTTTATAATCTTTTCCATCAGTTTGAAGCAGATGCGTTTGAGACTCACTAGTCTGAAATTATTTAGGGCTGTTCTCTCGTCTCCTTTATACGTGGATGTATGTTTGTTTGCTTTTAGTCAGTTGGCAGAGTCCCAGCCTCCATTGAAGCTTTGAAGATCTTGGAGAGCGGAGAGGCTAATTGGTCTAAGAGTTTACTCAGAACTCGTGTAAGTATGCCGTCCGCACCAGGCGATTTAGTGGTCTTTGGCTGTCCCAAAGTTATCCTCACTGTGTTTGTCGTAAGGGCCATCGTGCAAATTGTACTCCCAAACGTTGCAGCGTCAACTCTTTTCTCGATAACTGTCTCATCTAGGTCAGCACAAGCCAATATATTTTCAAAGAATTAGGCAATGCCTTTGAAAATACTATTGAAAACGATACGTACAATCTCTTACTCAAACAAACAGGCTACTAAATGTTGTCAGTAACACATACATTTTACATGATAATTATCCGGACAATGCAGGACTGAAACTCGAGAGCACACATTTGTAGTTGATAATAATAAAATGATATAACAAGCATCCGCATTGGCGGTAGGTGTATGGAAGACGTTGGTTTGGTATAACAGAGTTCTTGTCCCAGTTAAGTGGTGTAGCAGCTCTCTTATACGGACGCAATGAAATCGGATAACAGGTCCGCCTTGTCTGGACTATCGGAGAGCTTATTTTTCCGGCAATCCTTTAGACATGAAATGGAATTCTGATTTGCCCTAATCACAAAACTAAGGAAGTTTGGCATATTCCGGTATATTTTTGCGTGTTTAGACTCAAATCCTGTTTGTTTCCTCCTCGGTAGATTCCAGTATATGCTCCGTTGTTTTTCAAAAGCAGTAACACACCCCTGTTGTTGGAATCTGGTGTATTTCTTTCAGAGTCTTCTTTTCATCCTGAGTTTCTTCTTAATTCCTGACGTCACCCACTATGGCCGGAAAATGCTCGATCTCCTCCTATGTGAGCAATAACTCTATACCATCTACTGAATTACTTTCTAGAAGAAGAGCCAACCGGCCTCGGGGTCAGGTGCTTGTCCAGCGTTTTATTTCAACTCCTTCGGCTAACTTTTCCTTCGGACTGATTTTCTTCCAAAAGTCCTTTTCCTCGACAACTCGAATTTGGTACAGAAAAATGGCTGTACTCCCGAAGAAGAATGTATTTATCAAGTCGGCCAAGGAGCGTGTGAGAACCCAATCCGAGATTGCAATTGTCGTCCCTAGTAATGATGAGATCCAAACAACTGGACTGTTGTCCGTCTCGGAATCGCGTGTCTAATTTAACTTGCTGGGTAAGGAACTCATCAGTGATCACCTGAAGAAATTTCTGTGCAAAGAAGTTTTCTGATCGTGTGAAGTGCATTGGTCCCCTCTTGGTATCAGGACAGTTGAATTCTTCAAGAAGCCTAACGTGTTTGCTATGACAAATTTCTCTTAGCCCCGTGATAGGTGCATCATCCTCATCTGTCTACTGTCCCGGCCATCAGTAGACCAGGGCAATATGGAGGTCTAGGTAGTTTGGTAGTACCGAGTAACAACTGTGTGTTTCACAACCAATGTTCCTATATGGGGACGGCTCCTCCGTGATGGAGTCGATGACATCTCATCTAAACATCACGGTTCCCCCACCTCTTTGTTTATTTCGGTCCATGTGGATAAACTGAAACCCACCCAAAATGACTTCCGCGCCTTCTACCTGCTTATTTAACCATGTTTCAGCTAGAGCTATCAAATCGCGCTTGAAATGAGCCACGGTCATTTTTATTTTGTCCAATGTGCGTAATAGACACTGCAAATGTGTGTACATCATTATCAAATTATTTGGCTTTTTCGGATTTTGGAAATTGCTTGCTAGTGCTTTTGTCTGACAGTTACTGATGGACATTTCACAAGACATATACAGTCCACTGTCCGATTTTGAAACTACAGACGTTTGGTGGAACTGAATGCTGGTGCGTTAGCCGTCAATTTTACCACATTATTTCACAAAAAACGAACATTTTATTTTTGCAATTCAATTTTGTACTATTCTCCGATTTACTTAGTCCTCGCTTTGACTTTTTCTTAGTTTTGTCACTAATGTCCTCACTTTCATCCGTCCGATTTGAGGATAGTCCGGCTCAAAACAATCCACGATGCTTGTTTTATAGCCAATACTTCCGAGACAAGGTGAGATCTGCTTGAAGTTGGCTTCCCAATAAGACTTTCAGCGGTCTCGGTCGAACGTCGTCTGCGTCGTTTCGAACCAGAGGCCCCAAACGGAAAATCTTTGAATTTCGACCATCCCACCGGTTTCTTTGGTGTCATTTAGCGAATTGTGGAATGTCAAGATATCGTATTTGATCCCTTCTTTCAGGGTGTTACCAGGGGCTTCAGGAACTCACTGGACTACCAACCAGTGCAGTCTCTCAGGGAAAAAACAGGTGGCTGCATTCTGCCCCCTTCTCGTGGTGTAAGGTTGAAGCACAGACTCTGGGATCGTCTTTATGGCCGTATCGTAATTGATTACTGACTGTGGCTATGGTGGTTCACTTTCTGACGTCGCGTTGGATCATACCCCCTGGTTCACCTCTTCCGATACTCTGCTTATTCGACTAGCATTCGACACGGATAAGCTCTGGACGATCAAGCTACTCTGCTGGCCAGGGCGGCCCTTTGTTTATTGTTCCCGCCACATTGTCAACTGAAAGGACCCGGGATACCCACCGGAGACCTTTTTGGTTTCACATTCCTGTTGCGGTGTTCACCCATTCCGCCTTGATACCCGTTTGTTCCTTCTCTTTCAACTAAGAACTCTTTTTAACACGCAGACTGGCTGAGGTACATCGATGACTTACTTCGCTCGTCTTTAAGAGAAACCAGAAGCTGCGTCACTGCCATCCTGTCGTTATCGGTTCCGCGTCGGTAGGTTAAAGTTTTTCACAAGCTGCCTTTAGTTGTTTTGGCTACTTATTCTTTGCCTTTTTAATTCGAACCTGATAACCACGTTTTATCTGCCATTGTTCTCTTGCGCGCGCTTCTTTAAAACTGCAAACTGTAAGTACGCGTTTGGTGCGCCTTGCCGACTCTTGGTCAAAATCACAAAGAGAGTTAGCGTCAATCCTAGGCACAAAAACCATCTTAGTAGGCTTTCTTCCGAGCGAAATGCCAATCCTGGCCGCAATACCATCGAAAAATTGCTGTGTGTCCATGAACGCTGAGGTAAGTGCGAAAGTATATATTCTTTTTTGAGATCATAAGGAATATTTTCCACTGTATATGGTGGACTATGGTGAATATTTAAAATAAAATGGGCGAATGATGTGCCTATTTGTTCGTAATCACTTCAAAAAGTTTAAATGCATTCGGAACTATATGCAGGAGTAACTCCGCTGTAGAATTCTTCGTCAACTGGGTCACGCATATAAGCCAAAACAGATTTCGGTGTATATACGGCACTACTGATAGAATAAGGTATTAATAAAAGAACGTAAAATTCTCAACAATGGATACCCTAGACAAAGAATTCATTCGTGACTGTTCGAACAAATCGAATTCCTAACTCGAGGTCAGAATAAAAAAAAACTAGTTAGTTGAAAGAACGCCAATCACGCACAAAAGAGGGTTATAAAAAGGGGAAAGAGGAACGTCAACAGGGGTCAAATGTGGAAACGCCTGCGAAGGGGGTGTGGAAAATCCCAAAAGTTGACCGACTGGATATAACGTCGGCCATTTATAGATCGCGTAGGCCTTTAAAAACTTCTTACGCTCCAGAACTTGGACGGTTTGTTTTCCTGGGCTGTTATCTCTGCGGAACTTCTCCGTAGTCCGTAATATTTGGTTAACAGACAATGTGTACTTTCGCTCTAACTTTATGATAATTTCTCACACGATAAAAAATACCAGTGGCGCAGAAAGTGATTTCATACAAACGGTCCAAGTGCCAACTTCAGAGGCAGTAACTGCGAAATGATATCGACGTGAAACCAGTCCTATTTGGCGCGCAGATAATATTATTGAGCTCAGTCGGGCACTCTTCGGGTGGAATGACCGCTTCTTACTGTGACCTTCATAGCACGCGCACCCGGATGAGATCTGAGCCACCTGCGTGAAAGCCTAGAACACACTGCGGTGATCAGGCGCGTGTGCCATACGCAAGTGGCCTGTTTAGCCTTGCCGACCACTGAACTCATCCCTGATCGCCTAGAAATCGTCTCACCACAAGAACTTGGTGGCTGAAGTAGGAGAGTGCTCAGTAGATGTCGCGAAAGTGTACCCTAATACCAACTAGTTTACGCGCAAGTCACCAGTGCTCTTTTCACTTCGTAGGACACACGATGGACGCCTTCGCTTGCGACGTTTGAGCTCTCACATTCGAATTCATAGACACACTTAGAGGTGGCGTTTATGGACGACGCATTTTGTGTCGCTATGATCGGAATGGTCTTTGAATGACTGCTAAGTATTAACTCGTAATTACCCAAATGTGAAAAGCTCAGCGCATCAGTGGGACTAAAAATCCACTGCAGCAAAGGGAAGGCTTTTATCTAACTATGCATTAGCTGGATCCCATTTACGTCCTATATACAATGCCTTGAAATATGTCACTAAAAAGCTCCTGGATATTATAATGGGGATTGTGGAAATAACTGTTTCATAAGGATTTCGGGTACGACTGGATAACGAAATTTCATGAATAAATACCGGGTTTACCATAACGCCAGAAAACTTGTTCGTGCTCATTCAATGGGAGTGTAGGAAAGGATTTCTTGGCGTTGTAACGGCTTGGCACTCGTTAAATGTTGATGTCCGTATTTCGATCCAGTTCAGTGTGGTGTATTTGAAGGAAACATCCTGACGCGCTTTTAAATGCCTTTCTGTCACATTAACACTAGAGGAATTCGCAAAAGTGCAAATAACTTACAGTGTCAAGTGAACTCGATTTACGCAAATGCATTTGTTTTTAAGGTTACATAGCCATATAATTCGTTTGTTGATTCAGTATTTGTCTGTTAAGCAGCCTTTACTTGTTTTAACAGACTGAGACATAGTAGTTGCTTCGGATAAGTTATTCCAAAGTTCATTTAGCAGTTTGGACGAAGAAATTTCTTACATAGAATTTTCCCTGTGGCATAGATAGTTTAAAAGGTTGTCTCTGGAGACTGGTTAGGGTGGCGATTTTGAAGAAGTTCCCACAATTGAGGTCACAATCAAACCACACAGGATACTGAAGGCCTAAGCCAGGTATCTGTGCATTTGCCTATGACTTCGAGGATAGAGATTAAGGTCATTTAGACGGGTTACATATGACAGCGCTCCTTGACCCCTGACAAATTTTGTTGCTCGACTCCAAAGGCTTTCGAGTATATTGAAGTCCTGCTGCTTATGGGGTCTTCAGGTTTGAATCGCCTATTCAAGATGCGGCTTTGCAAACGTGCCGAAGCGATTGGGGGGACAGTCTTCGTCGTAAACTGTGAATGTCAGCTTGATGACGCGCAACACTTCAGTTGCGACATTGGGCGCTTCACAACGAGTAGACGACTTTGAAGTTTTTGTCGTCATCAATCCAAGGTCTGTCTGTTTCGGTTTCTCAGATTGGTGTTTCATTACGATGGTAAGTGTGCGAATCAGGGACCTGGCTTCGGTTTTAGAGACGCAGTATGGTGCATTCGTTCCAAATGAATGGCATGAGTCATCTGCGTGACCTCTCTCAGGTGATAAAGCTTTCCCCGGAGGTTCGCCTCGTCGGCGGCGCTGTTGATGACTTTCCATATTATTTGTGACATCTGCAAACATGGCACACTCAGTCCAATTCTTATGCGTTATCATTAATAAACGAGAAAAGAAGTGTAGTTCCCGGCACCGAACCTTCTATAACTCCACTCTCTATGGACGTGCGCAATGATTGATGTCGCTTTAAATATACAGCTTGGGAGCGACCAACGAGAAAGTTTTTGGTCCACCGGAGCATATAGGTTGCATATGATACCCATTACCCTCAAATTTAATGGAAACTCTGATGCGGAAAACTATCGAAAGCCTTCCCAACATCAATGTTGGCGACGTGAATAGTGTGTTTTTATCAAGCGCTCCAGTCCCGCTTCGTATCGTGTTCAGCAAGTTCATTTTAACCGATCTTTAACGAAAGCCCATTATGCACCTGACAAGAATTTATCGATTTCCAAATAACTCATCAATGATTTTGAAGGTGTCTTCCATAACTTTGCAGCATATTGATGTTGGACTGACTAGCCTGTTGTTTATCGCCGGTGCGCGGTCACCACTTTTGTAAATCGATGCAGTGTGATCCATTTCCCAATTCTTGGAAGAATTCCCGTATCGAACGATTTCCGACAGAAGACGGACGACAACTTTGGCAGATCTCATGCAAGTCCACACAGAAATTTTGCTGGAATCTCGTCTGAACCAGGAGGTTGAGATTCCCTAAAATCTCTTTACCCTCAAGAGATCACTCCATCTTGAATAATAGTATTTTCACTAACTGGCGCTTCCATGCCCTCGTTTGTGAGTGGGATGAAATCCGCATCTCTTGCTAACACGTGCTGGAAGAGGAGCTAAAAATGCTATACGTTTTATGCACTGCCATATATCTCGCCGTCCCCACCGTGCCTTCTAGCAGAAACCGGGTTCATGTTACTTATGCTCCTTTTCAAGGAATTGTAGAGCAGTTTTTGTTTTTTAACGGCTTGATGGGACAACGTTTTCCAAAAATCCCACCGTCTTTAAAAAGGAAACTTTTCACCTTCTTTCTTTGGACTTTGCATTCCTTAAGTGTTGCCCGTTCGTTGTCTTCGCAAAACGTCTTCCACAGGATCCCTTTCTCGTCTACCTATCTTCCAAGGTTTCATTTTAGCCACTGAGGCTGGCCCGACTTCCCGGGCCTTGATAAGGGATAGTGGCTCTTTATGAATACAACAAATATTCCTTAGATAAATTTCGGTCCTCAGTAGCATTTCCGAAAAAGAGAATTCCCCAATTCATTCGCAACGCCTCAACCCTCAATTTACTAAATTCTCCTTGCCACCTGTTCGAATTCGTTTCTTTTGTTGCATATGGCACAGAATGTATGCAGTGCTCACATAAAGTGACTGCACGATCCCTTCACCCGAGCAAAGGTAGGCAGTATATCTCGTCTATGCTCTTACGACTTTTTGTTATGACAAGATCCAAACAATTACCATGTTGCCCTTAACGCCCTCTTGTTTAAGCTGGAATATGTTGTGTAAGAAGAGTTTCAAGTGTTGTTTTAGGAGATGGTGATTGAAGACATACTTCGAGCATTGCGTGCTAGGTGCATTGAATTCACCCTCACGAATAACATCCAGTCAACTAGCAACCTTCTTTATGTCCTCCATCAGGCAAGTATCTGAGTCGCGGTCCGTCCTCGGTGATCGGTATAAAGTTACAACCTCAGAGAACTGCGATGTCCGTGCCTCTATAGTCAACCAAATAGTCTCCGCATCGTCATTAATTTTTTTCGGTCTTTTCAAACACATGGTTAGGTTGTTCTCTAAATACACAACAGTTCCTCCATACCGGCAGTACATTCGCCTCTCCTATATAATTGTTATCCCGGTATTTCTAATTCGCAATCGCTCACGCTGTGTGCTGCCCACGTTCATGCTATTGCTATGCTATCTGCAAACGTATCGCCTACCTGTCTACTTAGTACGTCGAACTTCGAAAACGGACTCTGGGTTTTGTGTACAAAAGTCTTCGTTTTGAATATTCGTTAGCGTTTAGATTAGTTTTTCCCAAGCTGGCCTCTACTACGTTGCCGACACTATCGTTTGCATTGTTTGGTCCCGTAGCACTATCACGTTTCCTTGCATTGCTTGTCACCTGGAAATTTTCGGGTTGTCCTCACCACCTGAGAGTCTCCTTTCCAATTCCGTCATTAATTCGCGGCGTTTCAGACGTCCCGACAGGGACGGTACGACTGAATGAGAACATAGACTTAACCAGCGAACCTTTTCTTCCTTGCCAAAACGGACTTAAAAGGTCGTCGTCGCAGAGCCTCTTACTGTTCGCTGGCATTTGTTTTATCCTGAAGCCAGCGCAAACGGCCATCATCTCGTTCGGGCAAAGCATAGAGTTCAGCAGGTTTTCGAACATATTAAAGTCGGCGGAAATCCCCTGCTTGACATAGGACAATTCTATTTGGTTTAACCCTGAAACACCGCGCAACTGGCGGTCAAACGGATCGTTTGGCTTACTTTTGGACACGCTGTCGACTGAAGGTCCCGTAAGATTCACTATTTTTTTGACTTCGAACTCTTGCTGGAGTGTTTTCCAATCCCACCTAACCACGAGTTTTGTCTTCTTATACGGTCAAGTGCTCTGTGAAACATTCGGAATAGCTGGACGAACTTGATCCCAACAGCAGGCCGGGCAACCTAGTTTTATCACTTTTCGACACGATAAAACTACCTGTTATTGACAACTACGCTAGTGGGCGAATAAGATTCTGCGACATTATTAACTACGACTGGTAATTTTTATGTGTTCTACCTTCTGCTCTTTAGCGTATAAATCCAATCTTCCTTTATCAGGGGTCTTGTTACGTTATCCGTCCCTTAATAATGCCATGACTGTACCTATTGGGTACAGTCGTGCCTGGCCGAGGTCTCTAATGAAATCTGACATTATGAAATATTTTTCGTAGACGCAGACAACAAATCTAATGGTGAATGTGGCAAAAAACAACTAAGGAAAAATGACTTCCAAGGCTAAAGTCCGCCAGACGACCAAATCAGCTGGCTGGCGAACTCTCGCTTCTGCGGAAAATGTACCTGTGCTCGTCAGCGGACAGGAAAAACACCAGATACAAGCAGCGCACAATTTTGCAATTACGTTGCGCACCCAGCTTGCACACTAAGGATAGGGTTGACTATTTCTGCAAAAAAGTACCGTTTGCAGTCCGTTGGTGGAAAAACGGAAAATCTTCCCCTATTAGTGCAAATAAACACCTGTTAGCGACGAAGGGGCGAAAACATTTATTCCGCGTAGCCGTACACACATTGGTTGCTGGGCACTTATTTGCAAAGGAAAAAACCTGCGTATTCAGCGCCTGTCCAGTAAACAGGGACCGCGAGTTTCTGAAAGCAATGTATCGCGACAAAAATAAATGAAATAAATTAAAAGACACTTAAGTGTCTCGTCATAGCAAGTAAACAAAAATTTTCAAGTAAATTTTATAGTAATTAGTCTGATTCTGTACATTATTAAGTTTTCGACTGTAGAATAAACAGTTACATATAAAAATGGTCAGTGAGCAGTGAAAAACTCCTTTTGAAGAAAGCTAGATGAGTATGAATTGGTAACCTTTGCGGGAGAAAAAAACTGCCGCTAATGAAAGGCAAAATATGCGGATCGAACAAGACTGGCCTGTAGATGGTATTTTATGCGGTATTCAGAACGCAAATCGTCAAGGCAGAACTTCCTTAACCGAATGAGGTTGTCCGCCTCAAAGTGGCAGGACACGAACGGACACAGTCCGCTTAGAGTCTGGCCTAGAATGGGACATTTAGCGCTAGGGCGGTCATAAGAATGTAGGGAGGAAAATGCGACCCTGAGACCTATTCGCTGAACGACCAAACTACTAGCAAATGGCGAAAGCAGAGGATTCACGCCGTGAACGTCAACAGACCATGTGGGATCAAAATAAGGCGTTGGCATCAAGGTCTACGGGGTAAGAATTCGAAATCGCGAGGACCAGAGTAAAATTCGGGTGTTTCGGCGATCAGCAAACTTGAGGCGGCTTAGAGCGTGCACGTCAACCTAGCTACGCTACTTCTTTGAGAGCGTTTGTTAGGAAGAATGTCGCATTCTGCGATGGGCACGATGCATAAACTGAAAAATCGAAAAAATTAAAATGTCTGATGAAGGACCCTAGGAGGCGAAACGATACACAAAAGAAAGAAATGCGAGCGGATACAGAGATTTAGTGGCGGTGTTTTAAATTCCCGATGGCTCTTTCTCAGTGTCATAGAGAAAGATGTCCGGGAGGGATGAGAAAAATAAAACTTTAATATAGCCAGTATTCCGACAAAGGTGCCGACTTCTCAGAAAAGTATGTCGATTATCTGATAATCTTATATTTATTGGACGGTTATTTTAGAGGAGAGTATACCTGGAAGTAAAACAAGAGCCTTTACAGTTGAAGGAAACAGGAGATGAGATAATAAAGGAAGAATCGCGAAGAATGTGTGGGTGACTACTAGGGATAAGGGCTGAAATTCGAGGAAGATTTGAGCTAATATTTAGGCGAAAGAGGAGAAAGAAGCCTTCTTCTAACCTTCGAACCTACAAAAATTTTATGTTGGTTAGCTGTAATTGGTCTGAATAAGAAATATTTAGGTGTTTCTAACCCAAGAGTCTTCTAGTAAAGCGACTTTGAACATTTTGAATATTTGAACGACAAGCCTTATTCATCAAATCAAAGAATAGGCAGCAACACTCGAGACTGGGAAGTACGACCACTTGGTAAAGTCGTTATTTAGTTTTAGGAAAACAGAAATTGTTAGAAATAAATCTACAAATCTGAACAACTGTGGCCGTAATTCTGTCAGCGTGTGGTGAGAGATCAAGATAATTTGTGTAGTTTAAACCTAAATCCTTGATGGTGGCACATTCAGTCGTAGGTGTCCCTTGAAAGACTACTGGATAGGGTAGCCTATAAGGTCCAAAACACATACTGGGACATTAAGACGGAGAGAATTCCATTGGCCATTTTGAGTTTCACGCTGCCAGAGCAAGCAAGTCAGCACGGATTTGCTCCAGGCAATGTTGGGTCGTTGATTAAGTAAATGAATACATACATTTGATATCGTCAGTGTTATGGAGAGTGCACAGCTTAACACCTCCACTCAACCGACTTCTGTGCAAGGACGTTGAGTTTGTTTGGTCCACACAATGTCAAAACGCATTTGAGGAGATAAAGACAAAGATATGCGACTCGACTATGCTATCGCATTTCGAGGCTGACAAAGAGACCATTGTCCAGGCAGACGCCTCGGATTACGGTTTAGGCGGAGTGCTCCTTCAGAACGACGTAGATGGGAGTGACCAGCCAGTCATGCATGTCTCCAGGTAACTGGCGAAGGCAGAGCGGAATTATAGCCAGATCAAAAAGGAGGCGCTGGCTATTTTCATCGCCGTATAGAGACTCCATCTGTTCAGTTATGGCAGACCCTTCACACTGCACACTGATCATCAACCGCTGAAGTTCCTTTTGGGTACTAACAGTGACGTTCCCCAGAAAGTAGTTAGGAAAATACAACGTTGGAGTACTATCCTTCAAAACTATGACTTAAAGATTAAATATGTGCCTTCTCAGAAATTTGGAGCTCCGGACGCTTTATCACAACTGAGTGCAGGCAACAAAAATCAAGAAGACTTGGTTGTCGGCAGCACGCTAATACAAGATGATGACGAGTTTAGAGGTGTCATCCGGCGGTTGCCGCTCAAAACCGAGCACATCAGGTTCACCACTACAGCAGACCCCCTTTTGCGCCAGGTGAAAGAATTTATTCGGAACAGTTGGCCCAGCGACGACAAAGTACACCGATCGATAAAGCTTTTCAGGAACAGAAAGCAACAGTTGTATATCACAGAAGAATGCATAAAGTGCTGTGGTAAAGTGGTGATCCCAGTTAGATATCATTAACAAGTTTTGCGGGAGCCCCATGCCGGACATCAGGATATGGCCCGCATGAAACAACTGGCCCGCGAGTACGTATATTGGCCGGGAATTGATAACGACGTGGAATCTTTCGTTCGAAGTTGCGACCCGTGTGGACGTGAGGCTAAGGATCCACCGAGCGTACCGCCCATGCCATGGCCAGAAGTAACGAGACCTTGGAGTAGAGTCCATATGGACTTCGCTGGTCCGTTTTTCAACCGAATGTTTCTAAAAGATGTACATGCACGGTCCAAGTGGCTGGGAGTTTTGAACGTCTCGGCAGCTACTGCTGATATCGCGGCAAGAAACGCGGAAAAACTAATGGCGAGATACGGCATCCCCACGGAGATTGTGACAGATAACGGCACTCAGATCACATAATCGATTTTCCAACAACTGTGCCAGAAATGGGGGATTCAACATGTGACATCACCGTCATTCCACTCACAATCGAATGGCCATCCAGAAAGTTTCGTCGACACGTTCAAGAGGGCAATGAAAGAAATGGAACATTGGCGTTAAACCGGAGTATCTCAAAGTATTTCTTTTTGCATATAGGACAACTGCATGAAGTGATCTTGGGGGCCAGACAGCAGCCGAACGGGTTTTGGGACGACAGCCGGATACGCGACTACAGTACCTACAACTGGAAGTTCGGGTCCCACAAACAACAAAACATCACTTTTGCGAGGGAGAGGAGGTGTTTGCTCGCAACTACAGAACTGGAGAGAACCCCTGGATAGAGAGTATAATAAGAACATCCAGAGGTGTTGTGTTAGAGGTGGAGACAGCGGCCGGAAAAATAAGGAAGCATGCTAACCAACTCAGGACTAGACACACCAGAAACAGTCAAATGACACTCGAACTGCTGTGTGATACCTTTGAGGTTCCGAGCCCCAGGGTAGACAGTCAGACAAAACTACCCGTAGTTAGTAGAAGTAGCCGAAGGACGCAAACGCAAGGAAACTGGTCTTGGACCCGAAGAAGAAGAGGAACGATGTCCAACTTTCAAAAGCGGGAAGTGTTATGGAGAGTGCAAGCGGCGTAGAACCGCGGCCTAAGGCGCTGAACAGGGGACCAAGTCGGCGGCGTGAGACACGCGTAAAGTTAGACGGCCGACCGGCGTGCACTGCAGTGCCGAGCACGTGTGGTGGCTTTGCCCACGTGTGAGCCCAATCAATGGCTGGTCGAACACTCCAGACCTTTCCGCGGAGGACTATCGCGCACGCGGTGGCCAATCAGCAACCAGCACGCCCGGGACAGGAATATTCTATAACGACCTCAACGGCTGGTACGTCATTGGACGGAATGTTCCTGGACGCACAGAAGCCAATATAAATGGCGCATCTTTCTGACGAGTTGTAACCCCTCGTGTCCGCAAGTTACCATCAAAGTGCTTGGCCTCCGAACCGGCTCTCTTCCTGTCCTACCTTTCTTCCGGGTCATAACAATCAGCATAAATAAAAGGTTGAGAATACTTGACTGCCGCCGAGGTATCATTTATGTAAAGTAGGAACAGAAGAGGACCTTAAACGTTACCTTGTAGGACGCCACTTACTATAGGGTTTTCACTGGAAAATAAAGATCCCATTAAAAACTTTTTTACGATTAGACGGGTATGACTTGATAAAGTCTATAAAGAGACTACGAATTCCCAGAGCTTCTAATTTAACTAAGAGTCTTTGATGTGATACTTTATCAAAGGCTTTGCTAAAATTAAGAAAAATAATGACGACAGACAAATGGTCTTTACGAAAAGAGGCAAGTAGATTGATAAACGACATATGACATATTTCACAAGGGTGATCTGGTCAAAAGCCATTTTGGGAGGGGATAATAACTTGATTGGTTACGCAAAAGTTTGTAATTTTCATGGCAATAATTTTTCCAAGGATTTTGACGAAATAATATGCTACCGATACAAGCGAAGATGCGAGTTCCAAGAACTAGTTGATCAGAAGAAGAAGAAGCGATCGCTGTAACAAGATCTTTATTCGCCTGACGTTTCGGATTCTCACTTGAATCCATCATCAGAGACAGTAGCAGAAAAGGAGGGGTTATAAATGCCATGTCCTGTGGACATGGCATAAATAAACGGGCCCAAAAATGAAGTAAAAATGAGCATAGCCAATACCGGTCGTGCCAATAAACGCAGGGCAGGTTTTCTGGCACAATCTTGGCCAACAGCAAAATCTTTGGATAAACACGGCGCAGACCACATTGTTTTCGAGCACTTACCATTTATGTGACAACGAGCAGGAGGAACTAGATACGAAATTCCAGCTGTTAACATATTTCGAGTTCAGCCTGACAGGCACTCCCCTTTCCGTGAATTCTTTCACATATTCAAAGCATTTCTTTCAGGAAAGTCCGTAAATCAGTGTGCCTCCACTCAAGCTTCTCAAGTGGGCTTTAAGGTAGGCATGACTGAACTCATCATAGCACTAATATATTAGTGCTAGCTGGACATGAACAGTGGATCGTTCAGGCAGCATCTGAGAGAAATGGTAGGCATGGATATTCAGACACCCATCCGGACCAATGTTTTAGTGCAGAGCATGATAACCGTTACCTGGACTCCAGCTATTCGGTGATCTATTGGCAGCCACATGCGACAGAGAGGTCCATGGACTAGAAAAAGACAGACAGTCCCCAAATTAATCGTGTGTTAGGATTCCTTCTTTGCTATCCAGGGCCCTTCGAGAGGAAGTCTACGCGGATGTGCGTGCACGAGTTGCAAAATAATGACAGTCAGATGTTTAGTCGAATTCGATCTTTTTCGTTGAACCGGAAAGTTATGGAAGAGACGACTAATTCGTCAAAAGAATACCAAATGACGAACATGGAATAGTCAAAAGATTACGTCCGAAAGTTTACAAGTGAGAATCCCGACTCTCAAAAGTTGGCGGATGGTATCGACGGGTTGGTGATGCTTGAAGTCTGCCGCTAGACCGAAAGATAATAAGAAGCCAACCCCAATAATGGACAAGTAAACGTTAGACTGGATGAAAGTCACTGACAAAAATTTAGGTTCGAAAGTAGCTTATTACTGTCTGAACTTGTTCATGCCGGTGCCACTTTCTGTCGGTAATTAAACCGACGACAGTTGGGGAGGTTGAACGACGCCAAAAGCTGCATTGGTATCCACTAGAAAATGGAGACCGCTCAGCTTATCGAGGATATTAAAGGGGCGACTTGGGTTGCAAATGACCACCAACGATCGTTGCCGTTATCGTCAGACATTGTCGTTCTACTGTCGGGTTTTTTAAAAGAATATGCACGGATGACCGCGCTTTCCTGCTTTCGGGCCGTGGAGGAATTTGTATCCGCAGAAAGTTTACAACTGCCTTTTGTCTGACTGAGAAGGGCGACTTCGATATGGTGGGTTTATAGCCGACTGATCACTGCGTATCCTCTTCTGCACGTACGAATAAAGACAGCTAACAACGGGTTGTCTGCTAGAATAGAACGTAAAACGTCTTCGATTTTAACGGTAATATCGTAGGGAAAGAACTGCACCACGTACGTATAACATGTAAGCTTGACGGTTATACTGCGTGTAGTGAATACGGCTCCAGTTTTCTTAAGCTAGACATGTGGATCACTGAAGGAGAACGGCCGCAGTTAAATGGGATTGAGATTGGCAGCTAAGAAGTCAGTATCCGCATCGCTGGCAGCCACAATAAACAGAAGTGCGCCTGAACGTAGCGAAACTGTGTCACCGATTATGTATTGTGAACACATTAAGACTACAGAGGTATTCCAAACAGGGAGGCTTGTTCCTGAGTTGCATTTCACCTGTGAAAGATGACAAGGGAAATTTTAGAAGAGTAAAAATGAAGTTCTGTACAGACTCAATAAAATAATAAAGAAACAAGTGTCCGGTGGGTAATTCAGGAAGGTCTCGAGCTGATTCCAGTCAACAATGTTTGTTGCACTGTTGACACAACACCCGAAAAGATTTGTCAAGGGTAGGAAAGTCCCAGTAGTTTTGGAGGTGGACAAAATACATTCAAGCATGAATATGTGATCTGGTAACCCCTATTTGCTATCGTCTCTGACGATGCGTTCAAGCAGGAATCAGAAACGCCACGCGGATAAGACTCCTGACCCAGCGATCGTGTCTCCTTCTTCACGACTGCTTTCTGAGACTCGTCACCTTGCTTGTATTTATCTGTTAACTATCAACACCAAGCGGTAACTAACTTATAACACGCGTTGGCGCCAGTCGGAGTATGTTATGGTTCGCATATTTTGTCGCATTTAGACACGAATACAGAGCAGCTCCGTTGTACAATGAGCCTGAAGTTATTCCTACGTGTTCCTTCCTTTATTCTGCTTGCTTTTCTGATGGTGGTACGTACCATAGACAAAGGAACTACGCCCAGTTCCCTCAAACCTAAAAGGAAAAAATCGAGCTTTTTATTGCGTATATCAAACCGAGGTCCAAAGGTACCGGCACAAGTGAAATAGTGGCGATAGTGACACTGGGTGGACTGTAAATACACGCGTATGCTTCTGCCAAAAAACCCAGTGCACGAAAAATAGGGCTAAGCAAAACCTTCATGATCAGTATGGAACTGAATTTTTTTAGATAAAGTTTAAGATGTTCCGAAGCCACTAAATGTTTTAACACAGAAAATATGCAATAAAAGACGGCGTTAACAGTTGAGTTACAAACACGAGTCCCATTATAATACGCGATCAGCCAAAGACCCGAAAAGTTTGCGTATTTTTCCAAAGTCTCATACAACATTGTAAACCATGGATGAGACCTTTCACTTAGATTGATTGAGGTTTCACATTTACGCAAGTGATATTGGAAAATATCAAATCCTTCGGGAAAATGAGCTCACAGGGTCTTATATGAGTGGCTTGTTTGGCTGCATCAAATCTGTTACGTGCAGTGAACGTGTCGTTGTTTAGGATGATCCGTAAGTTTCTCACCGTCCCGCTTTTGAAGCTGTTGACATCTAAGACATGAATTCCTGTTTATTTCTTCACTTCCAGTGGTTTGTTTCCATCGGAGGTAGCTCACCGTAGTTCTTATTAAACGGCGAAACATACGCCACTATTGTACTACGACGGCAGCTGCACTAGTGCCGGTCGCCGCCAATTATTATAATCAATGCAAATTTAGGTCGTGATAATTCAGCTCACACCCGACCAAGCCAGGGAACTGGTTTCATATTAGGCGTCGCAAATTTCCGCGTTTATTGTTGGGAAACTCCTGGGTAACACCTCCCCGAACACGCCGTCGTGCGAGCACGCTACCGCTCTGCCTGTCTAGATTTTGGTTAAGGCAACAAGTTAACGTGACATCCACCATCGCTCAAGTTCTAATCTATAATAATCTCTCAAACTGGTCGATACTCGTTCATTAGTTCGAAACACCGACCCTTGTAAACTACCGCAAGTCCCGATGTGAACCGTCACTGCCGCTCTCTGATTAAGCCAGAGACGAGCTGAAAAAAAAAACAGTGCAATCGGCCGCGGGAGACCTGTCTGTACTCAAAATATCCAAGTTACCTCTGTTACGATCCGACGTGCTCCGAAACCATGGTCCAGTTGTGTGGACAAATAGTACGTGAGCTGGACTACTGAATTGAGAACGGATTCATGATATTGAGTGTTGTAGTGTGCGTACGTTCTTGGATTCTGGTGTCCAAAGTATGACGGTGCGGTCTCTATAGTGGGTTTCTACTGCCTATCCCAAGTCAAAATTTCCGACTCGGGTGCTCGGGGAATATCCTTCTCTAGGATCAACTCCCACCTCAGCCTATACCGCAGCGACCCACGCGACTTCTGGTAGACGGTGTGACGATCGTCCTATAATAACTAGCAAACCTTGCACTGCTTGCTCGAAAGCCAATGAACGACCGGCTGGCTTACGTACAACTAAGGGGTTGCTTTATGTACATCTCTGTCGACTCCATGTGCACACCAACAGCTGGCAGTCAGCACGATAAAGAAACTTATTCGCAGTTGCAAGAGTTAGTTCGAAGACTCCCTTGCCGTGATCAGCTGATTGTCCCTGGGGACTAGAATGACCGAACTGGACCCAAGTGCTCTTCAGTCCCCATTTTGGCCGCTTTAAATTTGGTTTTCGATTCATCGATGATGAGAGAATGCTGAACTTTGCTGATCAGAACCGGCTGTTTGTTATGAACATATGCTTTCAGAGCCGCAACAAACATCTGATTTACTGGAGTTGAAATGGCGACCGTACAGCGAATCAGAATTATGCGATATGTTATCAACGACAAAGACAAGGGAGACTGGAATGGCCATTTATGGCTTATTAGCCTCTTCAGCTAATCAGACCCAACCCTGAACCGTGGAACACGTGGGGCTTGAACATTTTAGTCGATTCAAGATTACGCAACTGGGTACACAGTAGCAAATCGATGCTTACTGCTGAACCTGGTAAGACCCATGGATCCGACGATGTTTTCGTTCGCATATGCCTAAAACCTCATCTCTCATCCTCGTTCTTACTTGTCCTTGGTATGGCTGCGGTCATGCCTGATTTGACCGGCTTTGATGTCCCGCACTGTACCTTAACGCGTGGCGATCTGTGGCAGCAGATCTCGACAGTTCAACCCCTCTTCGTCAACGACGGGGAACGAATACCCAAGGTCCAAGAACCACTTCCACGTCTTGATGAACTGTCGAGCCAGGTTTTGAGCCGACCCCATATTCGACGCCTCTAATGGGCTAACGGTACCGGATCGACTGCAGTAACACCAAGCGCCTGAGGGGGATGACGAAGAACGTGCCCAAACCATCTCAGTCGTCTTTCTTGGATGGCTTGAGTTGTCCTTGCGATGTCGCAGCGAGCGGAGACTGTCTCATTTAAGACGAAGTCATCCACACCTAGATTTTCACATACATGACGCCTTCATGTCTCAAAACTACGACAAATCAACACAACCGAGTCTCTGAGCACAGAAAACCGGTCTCCGTTTACGACCCGAGTCGGTGGGGAAAGTAGTAAGTAGTACATTGTCCTTATAAGAGTCCTTGATCTGAGACGACTGAAAGCTTCATAAATCAACCTAGCGGTGCCGCAGTGACTGGCTCAGCGGAAAGAGATTGCACTTGTCTATATAGGCCGTGCAAGCCAAGTTGTGCAACGATGATCCTCTCCACCAACTCCGCAAAATAAGTTCAAAGTGGGTCAGAAATGACGACATAAATGTTGGGTTGGATTAGTAACCTTCATTAAGTAGGCCTACCGCGTTGGTTTTCGAAAACTACCAAATACTCTTGTAAGTTGGTGGTTGCCTCTCTGCATTGTCTGTTCACGGTCTGAGTAGTGGTTTCTATGTTCATAAAGGTCAAGGTTGAGCCCTGGGGTGATACTTCTAACACCAACTTCGGTGACCAATCAATCACGCCTCCGCCCTCTACATCAGAGTTTTATCCTCAGGGCGAAATCGTGGGGTTGCGCAGTAAGGTGCCTTGGGAGCACAGTATTACCATTCATACCTATGAGTTTTGTATTGACCCTGGCACCCTAGCTCCATGAAGTGATTGAGCGAGCGTGGGGTTTTTTCTTATGACTGGGACTTAGCATTCTTGTGCCTGTCTTCAAGGAGGGCGGTAAGACACGGTGCGAAGAACACCCCGGCATAAGCTACATCGACGTTTCTTCCAATTCCCTCACATTTGTCATTCTCAGGAAATTTCAATGTGAGTGACTCGAGAACACGATCCGAACAAACAGGATGTTGGAGGTGGACGCACGGACCAGATGTTCACACCGACGAGTTTTTGAATCCCGGCACGACTACCAGTAACCGACGGCTATCAACTTCTTTGACTTTTCCGCAGCCTTTGATTTCGTCCATTGTGAGTCCCTGTGGCGAGTAGTGGAGCTAGACGGTATGCCGGCGAAACACCGTCATGGTCAGGACTTACTATCACTCCAACATTACGCGAGTTCTGGTCCACAGCAATCTCTTTAAAGCGTTCGATATTCGATCTGGTGCCCGAGAAGCCTGTGATCTACCGCCCAGTCTGTTAAACTACGCCACTGGATTCTTGGAGAGCCTTACATGGTCTTATGGTGTTTTTTTGTATCCGGACTCCAGCATCTAATCGTAACGCTGACAATATCGGGGAAATGAGCGCTGTATGCGAGGTGGGTTCACTGCCCTGCGTCGCTTCTGTGCTAATTAGACCGAATAATAATGAGATCGGATGCAGTGGCTGTTGAGACGCCAAGGGCCGCCTGATACTTGTCACAGGGAAACAAAGTGCTATGCGGACACAAATATGGTTCGCGATCATAAGCATTCCTGTGGATGAAATATATGCTTCGCATTTTTAGTCTTTGCGGTCATTCTCTCAAGGGGTCCCGTCTGGGTTTCCCTAGCCTGAGTTTTTGGCGTCTGAAAACTCGGGGCCAATGCACACAAATAACTTTTTGATAGACCTCAACAGTATGCAAACCGTGCCTTTCAGGACCGGTTATATCGGAGACAACAGACTTTTACCATAGATAAACGTATTCTGGCCAACTCAGACTGGAGTTTACTGGAAAGTATGGGCACTAATTAGTCGTCTCCGTAAATGTGAATCCTAGTCGACACTATACGATAACTGGAAGAAAGACTTTTGGTACGCACGTTACCAAAAGTTGGTGAGTGCATGTGTGAGCATGTTTTTGCCGGACATGCTACAGCAGTGAATAGGAAGGACGCTAACATTCAGGCTGCGGCTCATTCGACGGAACCCGACCACACCTGCAAGTTTGGCGAGGCCAAAATTCTTACAAGGGGTGATAACGGCATAAGCTGCGAGTTCCTTGAGTCATGATTCTCCGGCCCGCAGTCGATTGACAAGCCCAATGACCTTCCCCGTCCATATTATGTGCTGTTACTTGACCTCGACAGAATAACTATCTACGCAAGGAGAGCGCGGGCGACAAACAGTTCCAATGACAGCGGGCCAAACTGCCGGGTGATTACCATGCCCAGAATCGGCAACGGGGATTTGCGGTAATTAATGATTCAGATGCATACTAACAAGCCATTATCACGTCAAGTGCGACCCCCTCGTAATAAAAGCGATAGCTGCTAACCATAACAGGTATGCGGTTGCGTGACAACTGCAGTCTACAAGTTCTGCACTCATTATGTCTAAACTTATGTCGGCAACTGTTTCCGATGATGAGTTCGAGTGAGGACCCGAAACGCCATGTCAATAAACTTATTGCTTTAACAATCGCATCATCTGAACTGCTCCCCGGAATTCGTCTCCTCTCTTATAGCGGTAATGTTTTGACCATCGGCAGAAATGGTCACTGGTTCGTCGGATTATGTCTTCGATGCATCAATTTTCTAAGGATAAAATGTAATATTATCTGCCTTTCTCTTGTCCTTTCGGTCTGTATTCGTCTGTATTTGACATTATGTCGTTTCGGATAAAACCAAAGCACTTTTGCATACTTTCTTCATCTGGAGAGAGGAAGATTAAACCATCGTTATTTAAATCTCAGTGGATCAGGAGGAGGTGGGGACTCCACTGTAGGCGCCAATCCCAGTATAGCTAAAAGTCGCTCATAGACGAAAATCGAATGTCATTTTTTTTATAATATCGGGTTTTCCGATAAACGGTCAAGTAACTCGGCCTTGCTACTATGTATGGTCAAAATAAGTTTAAGAGCCGGCTCCTGCTGAGTTTATTTTTAACTCATCCACCCACCTGGGGTCTTGGACCAAAGACCAAACATTGGGCACCTCCCCTTGAACCTCTTATTAAACTAATCGAATGATATACCTCTGTGTCATACCTCGGCAGACGTATACGCAACTATTTGGCCTCCATTCTAATCAGTTTTACTTTTTGTAGACGGGCACCTGTTAGACCGGCCGCGTTTTCGATGTGACTAGTTTACAGGATTTTGTGCCAGAGATAAATTCAAATAGAGTTGTGAAAATTCCCAAAGCAGTACTCAGAAGACGAGGTGGCGAGCATACGTAGCTTTCGACAAATTCTGTTCGGGCCAGTCCAGTTATATGAGAACGGGGTAGAAGACGTGTTTTTATTCTACCCCGTTCTGATATAACTGTACTGGCCCGACGAGAATTTATCGAAAGCTACGTATGCTCGCCACCTCGTCTTCAAATTCAAATAGGTTGCCAATAAATGCCTCACCGGGTAATTACATCTCCATCTACGCATCCTCGGCTCTTCCATGTTACCATAGTGTCAAGGGTGGGTCGACTTTCATTTTATAGTTCTTACCGTATGGTCTCAGGGAAAAAACGCCTGGGTTGTCTTGAGTGATGGGCTGCTTTTCGAAGCTTCCAGCGACACCACCACACGATGGGCTGTTAAGCAAAGTCCCTTGCTTGAAACCAAGGCCACCTTTAATATAAGACTGGAGCGTATATGTGGTGTGCTTCACCTGTAGAAATAAGATGAACGGACACGTCCATGCTGCACCAAGATGCCCTTGCTGGCATGTCCACATCGTTCCTTTAGGAAAGGCAGTTCGACAATCGACCGCCCGCTGTAAGGATATTCCTCTTGAACAAATTCTCGCCTACATGACATCGAATAGGCTTTTGTACCATTTGATTAGCGTCTTTTCGTGCGAGTTTTGCAGCTTGTCTTTTAACGTTTTGGCTCTATGATCCCTTTGTTAAGACCTTGGCTGGTATTTGAGTAACGGATTGTGACCATGTCATGCCCCAAATGTCAATATGGAGCAATCGAAACTCGACAGCAATAGTCAAAACTACCTTTCGCTTCGCAGACATGCGTCCAATGAGCATAAATACGTTTAGCTAGTCGATTTGAGAGGGTTAGCGACAAAACGGAAGCTGGTACTGGACACATTAGTGCTAAATATTGAGCGGAAATTCGATACGTCTGCTGAACCAAATAGAACCTTGCAATTTACACTATGCAGCGCCATTATACCGTTTTTTACGCTATCTCAACGATTTTACCTTCTAGTTTTCAAACTACTGGCCTTAACGTTGTTCAGCGGGTTGGCACTTACGGTGCCCGGACAACCACCAGCACTACCTATTGGACACCTCACTGCAGCTGATAAGGAACACGTAAAACGTGTTCTTACGGAATCCCTGGTCGATGCCAAATCTGCGCACTTTGCTGTTCTTGGATATAAAAGCCTCGGAGAAAATTTTGATGCGGTGGCAAAGGTCTGCCCTTTGTTTCAGGCCAGTATGAATTCCGAAGATATCGAGGCTTTGTATCATGCTGTATCTGGCGCATCCATCCTGGGTGCCGCCACGTGCAAGGTACGCATACGGTTTGTCTTTTACGCAAGTTGTTTTTGACCTCAATTGTATTTCTTCCCAAGATGGCCCGTGATACTAGAAGTAATTACTGAGTTCCATCTAAAGTCGCAACCTTTATACCATTTCGATGGATAGCACACGAAACAATTAGAGATTTAGTGACCAGATTCTGTAGGTCATCACAGCGTGAAATCAGCAGGATGATATCGTCAACGTAGTTGAGGTCACTCTTTCAGCGTCCGGGCACAAATCCAGTGCTGTATAAATTCCGTATACCCCCTCCGGAAATTCAGTCCACGGCGTAGGTCATAGAATGCATCCATGTCGAAAAAACTGACCGAATATCGACCATTTTGGTGAAATCGTTATGGGCCAGAACTTGAGTGATGATGGAACGACAGCAGTCCTTGACCGCAGTGATAATTTTCGCCAGCGAACGGTCTAACCCTACCATCCGTCGCAGAGACTTGCGATGAGCCTTGTAGGTAAGTCAACAGGGCAGATGACCGCCGACCGTTGGTAGTCATGGCGAAGTTCTAGACTGCATCGGGGTATGAATATATAATCGGCATATCCATGCTCAGCTCTGGACGCACTCTGGTTGGTCTCACTCAACTCGCATGCACTTCCAGGCCACCGGATCTGGTCCCTCACTTAACAGAGCCAGGGCGCCAGTGTCAACACGAGCCTTGCAAACTTCGGAAGT
>CACRXP010000585.1:49148-68295 GCA_902702965.1 Spirometra erinaceieuropaei
CAGTCTTCTAAGACACATTAGCAGTGTTCGCAAGAGTGGTACGGCTTCACCAACAAGGCCTAGCAGCTAAGACCCATAATACTGCGCTTGCCTTGCCTAATTGTCTTGAATCACATACCGACCTCTTTTATTTGGACAGGGGCGTCTTTCCTTCTTGCAGTCCCCATACCCCTTGTAGTAGGACATCACCTGCGTGTACGCTTATCTGACTGTTTTTACAAAAAGGCGGTTTTTGTTTAAGTTGTTCTCGTATGTATAAACGTTCTTTTACAATTTGCTTACTTCGTTTACTTGATTTTGATACTATCCAAACAAAATACTGGCTTTGTTGGCGACCTTGGTAATTTTAACTGGCCACTAGTTCAGCCGCCGTTTCAATATGAGAAGATAAAGATTTTCTCGGCCGACGCAGGGTGATTTTGATTTCGGCTGCGCCTTCTCAGGGTCCAACAAAAGGATATCTCTGAGGATTCACTCGGCTGTGCATGTTAATGAGCCTTACACGGAGTGGGCTGTTCATGTTAGCTTCATAAATGGGCACTTTATGAGTTATTTGATTCAAATGGCGCCGTAATGGTTGGTGCGCGTCATTCACTGGTCAGTTGAGGCCTCTTCCGTCCGTGTCTAGAATGGCCTACATCGGTATTCACAGGGTCACGGGGCCAATTTGACGAGTTCATTTCAGAGAATTCGCGAACATTTGTCTGGTTCCAGGCTGCTGGTGACTTTCAGTTTGTACACTATGATTGACAAGGACCGCCACTGACTCAAGGGCGTTCACGTGTATTGCAAGAGACCTGCGCAACTGCCGCACCCACTCCATATTCCATTGTCAGTGTATAGTTAGGGTGGCCGGTGATGTGCGTTTGCGCAGTGGCCGGACGCAGCCAAGTTCGCGCCTGCGCCTGCCGTGCGCATGAAGTAGCCTCAAAAAAGTATTCTGCATTTCTTGTCAAGGGAGTAAAGGGGTATTTCTAGCCTAGTTCTCAGTATGAATGGAATGGTCGGCAACTGCAAGGCACAGCTTTTGACTCGTCCTATTCTTAGAGTGTGCGTCGTACTGGCCTACCGGTGACAAGTAGGGGTTATTTCGACTGCGCACGGTAACTGATGTGGCACGCCATGTGTAAGCCTCCATTTGCACACGCCATACCCCTGTGTGGCTCCTCTGGGCCCAGCGTGACGGCGCAGCCTCCACTGAGGATCCAACCTAGGGGGCCTGCAGTGAATGGACCGGTCTCCTAGTTTAATGAAACATTCCCTGTAGTCCGCTCTGTCGGGTGGTGCCGGCCTATCGATTGGCATCGAAAAACTGATGGGTCACTTCACATATCAGTTTATCGCAGACACATATCCCGAGGGCATTCTACATTTCGAGAGTAACCGCCGTCTCTAACAAACGGAGTGCAGTCTACAGCCTTCTGAATCGAGCCAAAACACACTGCTTTGACAAAACAATTTATCAAGCTGGAATGAAATATCTCTACAAACTCTTCTCCCAGAATTCGTATCTGCATGACTATACGTCAATGCCTGAGGCACCAGTAATTCAAGAGGAAAGGTATTTCGAATGCTACCGCCGCTCAGACAGCAAAAGCAACCCGCCGCTAACTCCTCCCATGCGTGAACGGTGCACCTCAACTAGTCGAAAAACAACTAAGGAAAACAGATTTACAGCACTTCGGCCGGCAACTACCTCGCGCACACAGCTTGTACACCGTAAGGACAAGGTTGGCTAACTCAAAAGAGGTGTTGTCTGCGAACCTCGTGTTCCAGTTATGATGCCGCCTATTGTGGCAAAGCTGGGAAATCCGTCTCAACCAGTATACGCGGACACCACTTAGTAGTAAAGAGAGGCGCAAATTTGCATGGAAGAACATTCGCATTGTTCGCGCCTGCCCAATAAAGAAAGGCCGCGAATTCCTGGAGGCAATGCCTATCGATCTAGATGCCACATACAAAATCGTCGAGGATAAATTCAAACTGGCTCAACCAATTCCGAGGAGGTGACAAATTGCAATTAACACGCATCGGCACAAACTTTAACCAATGGAATCCTTTGTTAATTGTTTATGCATGCCCACCGTCTGAAGACGAGCAGGGGAACCAGTCTCTAAAGTTTATACAATAAAATTCAGTTTCTCAAAGAATTCAATTTTCCTAGTAAAACTTCTTGGGATGCCTACTTTTTTCAATTCATATATACATATTTGTACTGGAAGCGCCCAAATTCAATACATGGCGCCCGTGAACGGCCGCGAACGATTATCGATTTTAACGTGCACTGCCAGATGTTAACTGTTGCCGGCACATTTACTCTCAGTCTGCGTCTGACGACGACCTGGGGAACCGGCGTCGAAAATTCAAGCAATAAAGTACCTTTTTCCCAAAGCACGCCTCTGCCTTCAACATATATATAAACCAGAATGCACCATCAGACAGCAAATCATGAAGCCCAAAGGCCCGCTCCCAACAGCAGGCCAGTCAGCAGTGGTCTACAGCATACCATGCCTGAATTGCAATGCGAAGTATGCTGGTGAAACGGGCAAACGCCTCCGCACAAGATTGCACGAACACCAACTTGCAAATAACCGCAAGGACAAGATGTGTTTGGTCTATGGCCACATACGAGAACTGAACCACGATTTTGCCTTCGAGAAAGCGAGGGTAATTGGTCGGGCCAATGAGAAGATGGACAGACTGGTGCCCGAAAGTTGGTCCCCGACTGGCACACTCAACCGAGCTATAGATCTACATCCCGCCTACCAGGCGCTGCGTACAAGGCTCGGATCAGTCCGGACAGGACCAGTAAGGCAAGCGAGCACGCGGGACGGATAGTCAACGCTCACGGAGAAGAGCAGAGTTGGGGGCCAGAGGTCATGTGACCAAAGCCGAACACTGTCTCACCGATGCGCCCGCGAAGCTGAATGCTGCTCGCATGAACAGCAACGACCGATCTGTCCAGCGGCTGACGTGGGAGAGGCCAAGCGGCACGTTGATTTGACAACAATTACGCCGACCCCAAAGGGAACAAAGGTTACGCAGGCCTGTCAGCGGTCAGCCCCTGGGAGGTCTAAGCCAGTCAGCGGCAAACATGCAGGTCAGAGTTTGTGCGTCGAGCACGGCTATAATACGAGGCAAGCGGCAAGACTGAACAACCCAAGAACGGTAGGAGTCACGAGTGCGCTATTCTGGTGATCGAAACGAGGAAGTTTCCGAAACGTCCGTTCGAATACAATATGGTCCATGAATTCGCTCTCTTCTTCTTCGTCTTCTTCGGGAGATGATGGACGCGATACAATGTCTGGACCTCGAATTTTTACGCATATCGATATATATATATATATATATGCATGTTATCGACAATTAGAATACTAATTAACGCAAAAAATAAGGTGGGTAACGGTGCTTAAAATAATCTGGTTTTATTTAGAGCGGACAGGGGAGCGGAGGATTAATTACAGGGGAGTGCATAAGAAAGCCCACACAAGACACTTATCCGACAATAAAGGGGATATACAGAAGTGGGAGAGTGTTTCAAAACAGAGGGTGAGTCTTGTAGCATTCAGCATGCTAGTGCACTTATGTTTTCAATCTGACACGGATAAGAAAGCAGCATTATAGCTGCTTAATCTGAACTCAAAAACTCTAAGGACTTGATTTTACAAGCTAAAAGTTCTTCGCAGGGAAGCAAGGGACAGAGGACACCGAGTCGCTATGTTGTTACTCTATCCGACATAGGTTGGTGGAATCGTTGAAGTAAAACAAAAAGGAGGATACCAGAGGGACGATGGTAAGGAGGACGGACTCTTACAGACGCCGAGTAACGAATCGGAGGGCGGCGGCGATACCCAATGTGCCCAAGATCACACCGCCGATGCTGACAAGGGCTCGCAGGAATTGAGACTGCAGATTATCATCGGCACCCGCCTCAAATGCTACTAGACCCTCCTGTCAAGAAAATGAAGGGAAGGTTAGAGGGTAAAGACGAGTGGGCAAATGATGCTTGCAAGCGGACTCCGTAGCACTCCTTATTAGTCGGCTTAAACTGCATTAATCCCGCGAGGGTGCACCACTGACATAGCAATAAAGGTCTACGGTAGGTGATTTTCATAAAAAAAAAACAGTAAAATCTCGATCATGAAAGCAATAATCATCGGGATAATCGGCTCGACGGCTATATGAAGAGATCCGCCGTGGTAGGATGTGATAAGAGTTCTCAGTGAAGCGGTTTATTCGAACGCATCAGTTCTAGCGTTCCTGTCATGTCACTGACCCTATAACCTTTAACCCTGAGATGCGCTCATTGTAGCTTCCCACGTTTGAGCATACGCAACAACTTCATCGTAAGTAACGCATGAAAATAACAACGATATTGTCACCGAAGCTTGCCTGCTCAATCACAGTATTATCTTTACTTTAAGGAATGGGGGATTTTTCCTGTGATGTCGCCTTTCAGTTATTTTATTGGTGCCTTAGCAAAGTACCCAGTTGTTGTGGTTGACAATCCAGTTCCACAGGTTGCGGTCCTCATGGATGTATTCTGTGGTCCAGATTATATAATGTACGGCACGACGATCTAGCCGACCAACAATTGCTCGATCACCGGCATCGTTGCCACACCGAAGAGGCGGCAGCTTGTCCTCGGGTCGTGGACCCTCATTGGTCAATGGTGAGAGGTAGCACGCATCCGTCTGGTCTACAGAGTAGGTGGCGTCAGTGGAGGGGATCGGAGCGTCGTACATCGCTCGGGTCGTCTCGGTGGTCCACCGCGGAGGCGTCTGAAAAGGGCCGGTCGTGGAAGCAGCCGAAGAAGGAGTCTATTAAGAGAGAGATTGATAGAGTGAGAAAAGCAAAAACGACGAAAAACGCACACACTGACTGACCTCTTATAAAGGGAATTTCTTAGATGAAGCGAACCAGCAGACCGACCACTTCTGACATATCAAGCCTTGCACAACTATCACGGGAGATACCAGGATAAAAAGACCTTAACGAGATCCGTTTAGAAGAAGAGAAAAAACGGATGAATCCGAATCTAACTCAGCGTGGAAAATGACGGACCATTTAGACGGTTCAAACAGACTTTGAGTGCCTACGCAGGTAAATAGCACGCGGTCCCACTGCTGAACAAATAGTTCGATCGTCACAGGTGACGAGGCCCACCACTGTCCTGAGCACGGTACAGCCATGAATTGTAGGTGAGCCCGTTTATATCGCTCTATCCTGCCACACCCACCTCGGCACGATGAAGTGAAGACGACCGGCGATGTGTGTGTGGGCGCAGCAGTTGTCAAAACCAAATAATTCATCTTCGCGTGTCGCAAGCGATCTGACCCGTGGCGTCCCACGGACATAGCCTAAAAGAAACCGGAGTGTTGAAGGTCTCGGCCCTCGCACCAGTAGGAGTGTCATAGAGGTAGCACTAAGACTAGCCATCGCGGTTTGACCCCGAGTCTTGAGTAGGACCCAAGAATCCCATCAGTTGGCGACCTTTAAAGCGCCGAATAGTGGCGCATCATGATGGCCACATAAAGTGATAAAATAAAACGTCTGATTAGAGCTGAATAAACTTCACTCTCTCTCTTTTTCCCTTACCCATGTGTCCACGACTTGTCAGAGTGAAGTCGACTGATGAGATTGATCGCAGCGGCTGACGTGGCGTAAGCCTCCGCCCAACGCATGCCACGCACAGGTCGGCCTACGAGTAAGGTCTCACGCAGACTTAGCGCAGCTCGATTAACGCATGCAACTAGGTAACATGGCATCCGTTTCCAGTCTAGCTTCACAAATAGGGTAAGGATCGGGTGAAGCACCCCAAACATCTCTGGCATACAAAGAATACCTACTATACTTATTTAAGTTGGTTTTAGACTGACACGATTACTTCGGCTCAATGTTTCATCGTACAAGGTTGGGTCATCTGCTGTAGACTGTCTGGTGCATTATCTCAGACAGTTGAGAAACGATCGTTTTAGACACTTCATGTTCTGTTCAGATTGGAAAAGTTTAGAGATCCGAGAAGATTATTAGAAGAAGAAAATTGGCTCTCCGGAACAGGTTTATTTAACTGCTGACGTCAGCAGTTAAATAAACCTGTTCCGGAGAGCCAATTTTCTTCTTCTAACTTCATGTTCTTTTTTTCAATTGTCCTGCATCGTTTCGGTCGCTATATGTCAGTGCATAAAGACTTTTCCGCCCGAAAAACGAATTCGCAAAATATTTTTACTTATTTTGCCATTCCTCTATGCATACATAGGCCCCGCTCGTAAAACCCCTATTACCACCTTCCTCGTAAGACAGGCACCTTTGGCTGGCCCTTCATCCGATCGTTGCCGCAAATAGTAACGAAGCTAATAACTTACATATAGGAAGCAGGAAAAAAATAGGCATTTGAATAGGAAAAACGGACTGCATTCTTTGAAGTACTCACGTCTAATTTCTTCACCCGTGCTGGAATGCGAAATATCTTTGCTTTGCTTCAATAGCCTATTTCGCTAGGTCAAACAACAGATTTTCGAACCGGCCTACTTCAAGTAAGCAGCCCCCTTCTGAAACCTGGGGCTCGTAAGTTCTACAAAATCAATTCTTGGACACCTGCAGTGCGTGCGTACTCGCGCAATCGGCCTTTAGGCAGTTTTCCCTCCAAAGGATATATGAGCGTGGCCGCCACTTGTGCTACTGTTTCCCGCCCGTCGACTCACGCAAGGACCAACGTCGCGCGTACGAATTACTAGGAGGGTCGATGCGCCCATTCGCATGGACGCTAGGCATATGTGCCTGGGCGATGTCAGCACTTCCATAGTTTATGTTGGCACCTTCTGCATACCTCGGACTATGGGCTCTAGAATTAACCCGAGACCCCACCGAGGCAACCTATCCCCCCGATACCCGACATCTTCACTTCCATCTTGAGACGGTCTGGTATGCCTAGGATCCAGAGTGCGACTTGAATGACTTTCTACGCTCAGTAAAACTGTCAGATAAGAAAACGCTTGCGACTAACCCCTACAAGCTTAAGCTTGGGCAGGCTTTAAAACCGGGTGACATGCAAAAGCGCAAAATTATATGTGAATATATTCAAAATAAACTTGGGGATGATGACTTTTTTCAGAGATGAGGCTAAATCCTACACGAATGACAAAGTGATCAGTCAAAATGTTCGTATTTGGACCTAAGAAAATTCCCGCTCCCCTAAATAAACATGGAAGAGACTCACTAAAAGTGAATGCGTCCCGCGACATCTCAAAGGAATGCATGGCCCATTTTGCTTCGAGAGAAACGTAATCGGTGACAGTTATCTGGAGATGCTTTAGAATTAGCTACTTGACTAAATTAAGGCAAACGAGCATACCCAACTCATTCTTCCACACGATGGGGCTCCACCACACTGGAATGCGCGCGTATCTTAACGAGAAACTGCCAGGACGATAGATCCAACGTGCTAATGAAACAGCTCCCACGCTCACCTAATTTGACACAGTGTGATTTCTTTCTGTGAGGTTATGTGAGAGGACTGGTCTACATCTCGCCACTTCTTATACGTGAGGAAGGACTCAAGGAGGGAGTCAATGGCATTTTGAAGACTGTTACAGAAGACATGCTGCAGCGAATATGGCAGGGGTTCAATTACCGACTTGATGTGTGCCGCGTCACAAAGGGCGTACATTCGTAATAACTAAGGAACATTTTGAAACTACCACCATACATAATTCTTTCCTGAAAATTTGTAAAATAAAGGTGATTATGTTCACAATTAAGCCTATTACGTTTTAGGAATGCTCTGTAATAACCTCTACTTTCGGACATCAACTCCTTTGTCTTTCCTCCTGTTGAAACTAGAGCAGACAAGTGCGTACTGCCTTCGAGAAAGAAGTCGCAAAAGCACACAGACAGAAGCAGCTTAGCCAATCAGATGAACCGCTTACCGGCCTTGAAATTAACGAGCGCACAACAAACGGTCGTAAGCAAACCGGCCGGTCTGGCACGCCATAGTTAACCATGCAAATTAGGCTGGCCTGGATCGAGCTATCGCAGATCATTCCGGCGAGAAAAGGAAGTGACTGTTGGCAAAACAGGTTTTGAGACGTTCACGGGAGCTATCGAGGCTTGACGACAAATTTAGCACATCTACACTCGAGTATCGTAACTAGTTATTTCGTGAAAGTCTTTGAATTTATTAAAGGATTTTAGACAAACTTGTCCAAGGCATGCCACAAACCTGAGCCCGGCTATTTGTGTGCAATATCTGGGACGAGGGCACCACTTACAGAGAAATTAGCAATTTCTAGTTAGGGCGTTCAAAATCAAGTTACATGGAATATTTCCACGGTGCGGATTCCGGGTCTATTAGACTAGAGCATAAATGCGTTTCAGATCACATCGACATAAGCTAATTTTTAGGCTAACTGAAATCATTAGTCACAAAATTGAACCAGTGACTGAATGCAGCACATGCCACTTAAACTCGCTACGGCTGCGATCATGCCTGATGTAACCGGTCTTGATGATGTCAAAAACCGTACCTCTCCAGGCGTGGCCATCTGCTGCAGCAGATCTGGACAATTTAACCCATGCTCTTGCCAGTGACAGAGACCAAATAAGGAAGGTCCAAAAACCACCTCTATGTCTTGACGAACTGCATCGCGCCCGGTTTTGGGTTAAACCCCTCTTCAACGCCTCCGATGGGATAACGGTGCCAGATTGGGGGGCCGTAACACTGAGTTCCTAAGGTGAACTGCGGCGAACAGGCCCAAACCACCTCTGTTATCTTTCTCAAACGTCCTGGGTCGTCCTTAGGATGTCGCAGCAAGTGCAGACTATGTCATTTGAGACTAAGTCGACGTACTTCACCCGGAGGATGATCCTCAAGCAGTGGGCAAATACCGCCGCTATTTGCTCATCGTCCACACACAGCCAAACATTCACAGCCGTACAGAAGGGTTGGTCGGATCATTATATCGACTTAAATGTCGCGTTGGATCTAGAGACACATTCGAAGGCTTTAGAAAACCCAGCGAGTAGCACCGATTCGTGGGGAAATTGTGTCCTTACTCTGTCCATTCAGCAGCACCCTCGCCTCAAGATATTTAAAACTACTAAGCTCTTCAAGTTGGCAGCCACTAATCTCGAGAAGTGCCTTCTGGTGGTCAGGGATGCAGGTTGTCTCTTCACGCTTGTTCAATCACCTCATGGTGCCAAGGCGCTATGGTGTTGACACAAAACTTGTAGATTTCAGCGGGTGCCTTGTTGTTACGTAGCCTTTGTATGACATCGGCGACTTCTTCTTCAGAAGGAAGGGCGCATGACACCCTCAAAACAGTTCATTGTAAACTCTGATGATACTCACTGGTATGGGGAGCAGTGGTGCCTTGTGCGTGTCAGACTACAGTGAAGGCCACGTGTTTAGCGCCGACTTCGCTCTCTTTCTACAGTTATCACGTTTCAATGCCGAGGTCAAAGGGACTAAGGATTGGTATGGGTGCAGTAGAGAACCGGATATTCACTCCGTCTACGAGTGACAAACTACCAGATAAATCCACGCGAAACATATTTTAGTAAGTCCGATCTCACATAGGAGAGAATTACAAAAAGCGGTATAAAAGAAGCATTATTGTGACGTGACACGGCCCAGGGAATAAAGTCCGATTGTTATTTGAGAGACTTCCAAGTAAATATTTCTGGCGCGACACGCGGCCAGAAGAACCTCAATCCGTCTTCCTTCCCTAACTACAAGTCCGAGTCATGCGCCACCGCAGTAGGATAAGCCCTCTGTCCACGCTCGCAACAAAAATACGGATCCCCAACCAAAGTGGACGAAACTCCAGTATCTAGGATCGCATATCGATAAGGTTTGCTGTGCTACGTGAAGGTGACCACAGTAACACAGTGATTGGACGGCACCGTCGCCGCGATGCCACAGTGACTGTCAGGGGCGGCGAACCCATTAGTCTGAATGCGGACGACCTTGAAGGCAATTAAGCCACCTGACCTTGTCCTGACGAGGTCACATGCCATGAAAGAAGACACCCACAGTAGTAAAAGGAGAAGGAGTGCGAATTAATATCTTTAACTTCAACAGGGACAGCGAACGCCTGCCACTAAAGTCGGGACAACTTAAAGAAAGGCAGCTCACTACGAGAGCTTTAACTATTGCAGCAATTGAAATACAAAATACTACATCCTTTTTACCCTATTTGCTATGCTTCTGCTTAGAAGTTGTTCCGAGTGCACACAGGAGCTTAAACAAAAACAGAGTTGAGTGGAGCTAATGCAATAGGCACTGCTGAAAACAGAATATGCTTATGCCGAACAAATCCCGAGCAAACAAGCCTCTACAAGAAACATCGCAAAATTTTATGTGAAGAAAGCACAATAAAAAGGACTTATAGCGATTCTCGGACATCAACTTGCCTCACAGTCCGATACAGAATATATGCTATCGACGTATCACGATAATGAGTTGAAGATAAAAATTACTAGGTCATTAGAAGGCTGTATAGCTTTTATGCCAAGACGGTTGGTGAAAGAATCGAGGGACAAAGGCAGTGCGGCTTGCAGGTTACTGTGTCGAAGATGCATATAAAAGACTCTCCTCGCCGCGATCTGCCGATTATTGCCGGAGACTGGAATGGCCGGACTGCACCTGGAGACTCCACAAACAGTCATATTATTGGCCGTTTTGGGCCTGCTTTTCGATGTGACAATGGCGACAGATTGCTGAAATTCGCTGATCAGAACCCACTGCTTGTCACCAACGCGTGCTTCCAGCATCACAACATCTGCTGACCTGGTCATACGGCCAGTCAGATTGACTGCATTCTAGCCAACTCAAGACTCCCCATCTGGGTTCACGATAATACATTGATGCGTGGTACCCAGGTGCAACGCGCATGGATCGAACCATGTCTTCACTCGTACACGCTTGAAAGTTCACCTCTCACCTGCGCCCAAAATGTCATGTGCTAAACGCCGCGACGTCGCGAAAATCCGGAAACCCAACACTACCGAGGCCTCAGGCACAGAAATCCGATCCTGCTTTATGACCCGAGACGACGGAGAATACAGTAACCAATGGTCATCACTGGAAACATCGATTTATGGGCAGCTGAGGAAACCCTTCGATATACTCAGCGACACCGCAGTGACTGGATCAGGGGAGGAACCCTGCAGTTGCCTGCACAGACGGCTCGAGCCAGGTCCCATAATCATGATCCCTTCTGCCAAATCCAAAAGACAATAGACAAGTCGTCTAGGAAAGACCAGAAAGAATACTGGACTGAAATAGCGACCTTCATAAAGCAGGCCTCGAACGTTGGTGACACTTGAAAACTACAAACCTATCCACCCAGTTAATGGTAAGTCCTCTGCACTGAGTGACTCTGTCCGCGACCTAAATGGCGGCTTCATTGCTGAAAACTTGGCCAAAGTCGAGCACTGGCGTGAGCACTTTGAGCACCACCTCATCTTCGATGCAAACCCACAACGCATTGCTTTCCTCTGCAGCAGCCTTTCTCTCATCTTCAACCTATGCAGTGTCATGCGACTCCCCCCCTCCTCCCGCCTCTGAAGGAGAAGTCGCCGATGCCATACAAAGGCTACGCAACAACAAGGCATCCGAAGAGGACGGTACACCAGCTGAAATCTACAAGTTTTGTGTCAACACCATAGCGCCTTGGCTCCATGAGGTGATTGAACAAGCGTGGAGAGCCGAGGTTCCTCCTGATGACTGGGACTCGGGCGTCCTGGTACCTACGCTCAAGAAGGAAGATGAGACAAGATGTGAGAACGACTGCGACATACGTCTCGTCCGCGTTGCTTCGATGGGCTTCACCGTTCTCCCTCTCAGGCGATTCCAGGCTCTACACGACTCTAGAACGAGGCCTACCCAGGCCGGATTCCGAGCTGGGCGTGGATGTGTCGACAAGATATTAACGCTGAGGCCCACTATTGAATTTCGCCATAAGTATCAACAACAGACGGTCGTCTACTTGGTCGATTTAGCCGCTGCCTTCGATTCCGTTCATCGTTAACCCCTGTAGCCAATGATGGAACTAAACAGTATGCCGACCAAAATCATCGCCATGGTCATGGCCTGCTAACGCTCAACCACCGTGAGAGTTCAAGTCCATAACAATCTCTCACAGCTGCTCGATTTTCAGTCTGGCGTTCGGCATGGCTGTGTCCTTTGATCCATTCTGTTCAACTATGCTATTAACCGCATTCTCGGGAGGGGGGGGGGCCTACACGAAGATGACGTTGTTGAGTTTGCACCTGGACACCAGCTGACTGGTCTCGAATATGCCGATGCTATTGCCTTGCCAGCTTTAAGTTTTGGTGATCCCCAGTCTATGGTGTCACGGATGAACGAGGTCGCTAAGTCGGTCGGTTTATCCATAAACGCTGGGAAGACCAAAGTGTTTTTAAGCTGAATCTCCGACCACGAGAAGGCACTGCTCGAGACTAATGGCTGCCAACTTGATGAGCTTAGTAGTTTTAAATACCTCGGGGCGAGGGTGAAGCTGAATGGACAGAGTAAGGACAACATTTCCCCATGAATCGTTGCTGCTCACCGGGTTTCTAAAGCCTTAGAATGTGTCTCTAAATCCGACGCGACATTTAAATCGATACGATGATCCAGTCAGTCCTTCTGTACAGCGGCTGTGAATGCTTGGCTGTGTGTGGACGATGAGCAAAAACCGGAGGTATTTGACCGCCACTGCTTCAGGACCATCCTCCGGGTGAAATACGTCGACTTAGTCTCAAATGAGGCAGTCCGCACTTGCTGCGACATCCTAAGGATGACCCAGGCCGTTTGAGAAAGATGACAGAGGTGGTTTGGGCCTGTTCGTCGTCGTCGTCCACCTCAGGAACTCAGTGTTACTGCCCTCCATCTGGCAGCGTTATCCCATCGGAGGCGTTGAAGAGGAGTTTAACCCAAAACCTGGCTCGATGCAGTTCGTCAAGACATAGAAGTGGTTTTGGGCCTTCGTTATTTGGTCTCTGTCACTGGTGAAGGGCATGTGTACGGTTTATGACATCATCAAGGCCGGCTAGGTTAGGCATGATCGCAATCGTACCAAATGGAAGTAGAAGTAAGTACTGTGGAGAAGAAAAACAAAGGGGCATCAGTGCTGATGGGACTTTGTAGGCATTATCGCACACTTACGGTAGCGTCTGGGGGAGAACTCTCCAGCGTCTGACAGAGGGCGCGGAGGAAACTGAACATGGCGATGATACGTCCCCAGTTGATTTGCTGTGCAAATAATTCATGCAACACCGTGCGGTAGTGAAGACGTGCCAAACTCAGCATCATTTCCGGTGAGGAAGGGCGGGATGAAGGAGACAAGGTCTGCATAACGCGAAAGGAACGATGATTAAGTGAATTACAGTGGTAGTAGTGCCTTTGGAAAAGTGCTTCCATGACCAAAAAATATTGCTACTGTACACAATCTTATAAAGGTTTTAAAGTGGATAAGAAGCATGCAACGGCTTTCAGGTATTTGGGAACGCCAGAGCGTGCAAATCTGAAATGGCCCTCCGCGCAAGAAAAACTAACCCCGAGGAAACTGTGCTTACCTGTCCGCTTGGTTACCAACTGTCCGGCGGATGGGGAAACTGCCTTTAGTTAAGGCCTACTGTAAAATATGTGGCCCCTAAGTCTGATAAGTAGGCCGCCGCAGAGGTATCTGATAAAATTTTTACTGAAATTGCGAAATGCCTTCCCGGTTAGAAAGGGTTACTTAGGTGGGAATGAAACATTGATAATCACACAGCAGAATCCCAAGATATTTTAGTTACGTTCGGACGTCGAATTTTGAACTCATCTCTTCGGCTGCCTCCGAAAGTTCACACGTTACGAGGTCCCTACTTAAGCGGTATACATTCTTTATCGGGGTTTTATTACCTTATAAACTAAAATACAATTTACAGAAGATAAGCACAAAAATACCCTTGAATATGCTCACCTGGTAGCAAAACACGTCTTTTCGAGTTTTGTAATTAAAGAATAGTTTTAGTCTTAATAAGTTTTTCAATTCGCGAAGAATTTTGAACCAGACGTGCCGTTGTATTTCCGTTTACAATTCCCAAACTCCTCATGCTGTTAAGGAGATAGCATATAGGGCCCATAAAATTTTCAAATGGATCTGGACCACATTGCGTACTACGGAAAGAGCATTAGAAAACGGAGAGACGGTGTTATTTTAATGGACATTTCATGTTTTTAAAAAAACTATAATGTTTATTTGCAAGTTTTAAAGACATCACGTAGGGGTACTACTTCTAAGCGGACTCGTTGGGGAAATATTGTCCACAGCGAAATAGCGCCCGCTGTGTATTAAGAATTTGAGCCAGCACAATCTGTTTATTTACCAAGAACGGTTACGGGTCAAATCACTACCACAAGGACAAAGCCCCTACTTTTTGCGGTTGCCCAGCGCTTGCACGTGTCCTTGGTCAAAGTGCAGAACTCAAAGTAACAGGTGTAAGCATTTGACTGCAGATAAGAATTTGCCTACAAGATTTGCGCGGAGATGAATAGTCATTTAAAAGTCACATGTAGGCTTAAAACGCTGATGAAGTCTGATTTCACTTTTGAAGTCTGGTAAAAAATTCCAACATCATGTTAAATCAGACACTAGGCGGAACCAAATTAGAGATAACAAGGGGCTGTGTGATCGCCAGTTCGGTATCCACTGGTTCAGTGGACCCAGTGACATAAGACATGAATTTTCAATTAATAGACATCTAGTTATAATGAAGAAATAGACGGAGTTGAGAATCCAGCTGACAATAAGTTCTTGAATAACATAAACGCATGATACGGGTCTGGCTAACTGGCATATCCGAATCTTTGCCAGTGGGTCAGATGGATAGTATGCAGGCAAACCTCACGGCTAGACCAGCAGGAGCTGCGGCCTCACAACTCTGATGATAGAGGCTAATCTGTTTCGAAAAAATAGAGGATCGTGCATTGAGTCCTAGGATCACCGGCCTCACTTAATACAGGTGATCGGAAGTCGAGCCATGTGGATCTCGGGGCAGTACAATGCGGTTTATTTCTGAGCTCTTGGGGAGTGCTGATCTGAATACAACTTGCGCATTAAGAAGGTACCCGGCGCGGCAGTTGCTTTCACCCTTACCACAGTTAAAGCTGGCAAAGCTGGTCGGTGTAGTGCTATAATTGATCAGTGATCAGGTCAGTTCGTGCCCTACGCACTGCTGTGATCAGCTTCACAGTCGTCCCGATGTAGATTCCAAAGTTGGGTGCTGACGACACGCGGAACTAATCCCTCTGTGGCGAGTTACAAACAATTTCAAAGTAATGACCCATTTAAAGGAAGTTTGGCGTAACATAAATGTATGGTGAAGGCAGTGTAACAACGTTGGCAGAGACGGTAACACTAGTTGGTTGTCTTCGACTCGAATGTTCATTGGCATTTCGAGTTTGACCACGAAATGTCATGCCGCCGATACTAAGTTGCATGTCCTGCACTTGGTAATTTCTGAAATTATTACCTTGACTATTCTCTGGAGATCACATACCAGAAATTGCATAGAGGACGCTGGGAGACCCACTGAGGAGTCGAACCCTTCGAAGCTGCCTTATACAGCAACAGAACGATCGGCCTTGGCTTTTAACTAGTACCTGTGCCGGGAGTACAGTATAACCATCAGTAACATGACGTCTTTAGTACAAACGGTTATCGTGCCAAGCTCTGGTCATCTAACGCGACTGTGGAATTCAGTTTTGAAAGCTCCTTTTACTGCGGGAATTTAGCTTGCTGAATGACGGGCCACTAATACGTTTAAGGGCATGAAAAGCATCTCAGTAATTATAAAACACAAGGTGGCTGAAAGAAATGTAGTAGGAAACGGAATTTAGATATCACGGGAGCTTCAATGCAGAAGCATTACCGACTAGGAAAGGAGCAGCCAGTCATACTCCAAACACGGCGAGTTTTAGTTCCGTCATAGAAACAGAACAGCTTGGCCATTGGAGATGCCATGTGACAGAGCACTCAGTTCCAAACAGAAGTTCGGGGGAAAGGCAGAAATACTCGTAACTCTGAGATAGCTCAGAAGCAGGCAATGAGAGACCTGAAGCAGTGCAGGAGTGTTGCTCCACTAGCGCCTACTTGCGCAATTATGCGTAATTATATGACGGTATGTGTGTGTGATGCAAGATGCTTGTGGATGCCTTGATCCAAAAAGGAATTCGGGGGTCCTACTCCCTACGCCCCAGATAATCGTCTACTACTCCTTCCGGCGGAGGAGAAACTAGGGCTAAGCAGTATTCTGTTGCACAGCGCGTGGCTGGATGAGTTTCCGCACGATCATGCGGCAAGCCCTGACCCAGATACGTTGAATATCCGGTGATGTGGCACTGCCCAAACGCCTCATCTTGGGACGTAGAACAGTTACCTTTTAAGGACGCCTGACCCTCTTCCAGGGACAAGAGAGGTTCTGACCCACCTGCAAGCCCTGTGAAGGAAAAAGCATTATTGACAACCCACAGGAGAGGCTCGACAACAATAGTCCCGCGGAACGCTTGACTCTGTCCCAAGGCAAAACGTGAAGAGCACATTCCGTATATTGTAACCTGATCAACAGTTGATGCTCCACGCCAGCTCACGTGTCCGATGGCAGCCGACAGCACAAAACAACATGACGCTTTAAGACCGGCCAGCCCAGTTACGGATACCGGATCATCCAAACCTGCAGTTGGACATGGAGACGACTAATATGCCAAAATGGACATCTAGTCCCCTGGAGTCGACATTCTTTCTTCAGCACTAAACTTTGCGGGCAAAAAGAAATCAAAGGGATTGTCCTTTCTCGTCACTATCCATGGCAGCACTATCATCGAAAAAATTTAAGTAAACACTTTTATTTGAATGTCTTGAGGTTCCTATAATTTACTCTAGACAGGGAGTCCCAAAAGTCCCTATTCGCTTTCATTTTATATTTCCTTTCGGATATCATGCGGCGACGAAGCCATCTTTCATCTCTCTGGTCGGATAAATCCACAAAAATGTCAAATTCGAAGACAATCAAACACATCAGAAACTCTGAAGCCTGAACATGACTCTCTGAAGCTGGTGGTTTTTTATAGTATTTCTAGTCATAGTATTTCTTAGCCAGTTTCTCCCCCACAATGCATCTGGCATTGCAGTGAAAAATTAACTAGAGATGCAGCAGGAGTCTGCTATTCGCACAACTTCAGGCAGAAAATGGACTTTTTTCCAAAAAAGACGGAGCCTCTCCTCCCTTTTTCAGGTTAGTGAGGGATTTCTTGACCAATGGACCGGTCGGATGGGTTCCCCTCGAATGGACTCCGCGCTTCCCAGACTCCACATTTTGTGAATTTTTTCTCTGGGCGATAGCAAGGGCGTGGTGAATGACACCAAGTCCCGTGTTCTGTCACAGCTTAAGGAGAGAAGCCCCACGGTCCACAGCGGGGTCGGGAGAGAGATCCTATAAAATGCCGAAAGGGGCTTGCGTTCGAAACTGGCCGGTGTTTACGTGGAAGTACACGGCCGGTCTTCGAGGCATTGAAACGCAATGGCAAGCCTGGCAAGTAAAACAGCAAGGACTCCTTTATTGATGATAGAAATATAAGTAAGCTTAGCTTCTCATGTACTTTTTGGGAATTTATTAAAAGTGTATATTATTTTTGTGACATCCTGTAGATGTGAAGAGAAGCCAAAGTGTGTAAACACTGTATTCTCTTCACTCAGTTGGACGATCGGAAAGTTCCACTGAAATCTATTGAAGTACGTCAAGGGTGGAAGTTCGGCCCCTTGAAGGGAACAAACTGACAACTGACAAGCTCAACAACAATAAGGTTTAGGACAAGCAAACCGAACTTGCTTTCTTTGTGGGTTCTCAGACCTGATTTCCTGTCGGGAATCAGTCGCATTTCATTACACTCGAAGGCACAATTGTTGTTTGTGGGCAATTACCGAACTCTTTGATACGGCAGTACCGGTTCACTTTGCAGAAATGTACTACAGTTCATAAAATTGGCAATATTAATGAATTAGTTTTCCAAAGTAGAACATTCCTGGCTTTTGTTGAGATCATATCCCTTGTAGCCCTGTTGGAAAGAATGAACTGTATTACTTATGTCTAAGAATGGCTGAAAATGTTGACTTTTCGGAAGCCCACGTTTACACTCTTCATGGTAGTGTAGAAAATATGGCAGACTGGATACGAGTAGAAACAGGTGGCAGGCCTAGATTGCTTCTCTTAAGAACTTGTTCTAACAACTTTCGCAACCTGGCACTTACTTGCAATTAAGACAGTCTTGCTAATCGTTAATTTAAAAAGTTACTATGAAAAGGCGGAAGACATATCGTCATTTCTGGCGAAGACCTGTGACAGTTATAGTAGGGTCAACAAGCTAAGTTATCAAATAAGAGTGGAATGAATATGGGAGGTGCTGGTGACTCGGCTAAAATTGGCTCAAATCGACTGCACACCAGAGTCAGAGAAGGGGATTTGCTTAAGTGACCTTCGAGCAAAAGCGGTCTAGTTAGCACAAATGGATATCAGAAGAACAGACTTTGACTTTAGGGTAAGGTGATACCATACTAACAGCACAGGTACTAGCCAAAAGCCCATACATGCGTGTTTCGCCGATGTTTTGCCGCTGCATGGCGCAGCTGCGAGGGGTACGGCTCGTCAGTGGGTCCCCCAGCATTCCCCGTGTGTTTTCTGGTAGATACTCCAATTTAGAAATTGTCACTTTGTAATTTCCTCAAGAATTATCTACGAAGTTGGACTAGATCAGTTTATTCAAGGACTTTGGCCCAAATATTCATGTATCAAATTCTTGGTCAGAGCCTATAGACCTTGAATAAACTGATCTACTACAAATTCGTAGATAATTTCTGAGGAAACTAAAAAGCGACAGACTTTGACTTCTCATCTTTGAAGGCTCTCAAAACTTTAAAGACAAAAAGGTAGCAAAAAAGACTCACTTCATCCGAAGGAGTGGTAGCGCTGCTTGCAGAAATAGAAGATGATGGTTCCGAAGCAGTGCCGACATGCAAGGCATCATCAAGTAGACTGCCCACCTTTTCACTATAGCGTTCCTCGAAGAAGTCGACCAGTTTTCGTGCAGCCTCTTTCACCTCGAGAG
>CACRXP010000585.1:98699-117522 GCA_902702965.1 Spirometra erinaceieuropaei
AGGCATATGTCAGCCAAAGCGTATGCTCCCGAATTTTGCCTGGCTGAAGACATTCGATGAAAAGAAATGCTCATTGACATCAAGGCGGCGCAAAACGGTGGTTGAGTTAAGCTTGCTAGACGGACCGAAGGCTGTATGCGTATACGGTGGCGCTGACGACCCTGCGGGCGGCAGACACCGTACTTTTGCCTAGACAAAAAGCGGCGTGAAGCGACGCCAAAGGAAATGTATCTCCCCGAAAAAATACGACAAAAGAAACAGTCAGGAAAGTAAACGGTGCATGCTGCGAGTGATGGAGAAGGGAAAGGCAGGAGGAGAGGGCAGATTGTGTGTGCATGTGTGCGTTGAAAGAGTCGGGTGATGTCTATGACGATGATGATGATGATGATGATGATGATGATGATGATGATGATGATGATGATGATGATGATGATGATGATGATGATGATGATGATGATGATGATGATGATGATGATGATGATGACAACGACGACGACGACGACGACGATGACGACGACGACGACGACGAAAAGGAGAAGGAGACGGCTAGACGTGAACGTAGCGAGCAATCCAGGGCAGAAAATTTATGCGATTGAGGGGGGAAGCGTGATTTAGGGAGAAGGAACAAGGAGTGGGGATGGTGGAAGAGCATGAGGTAGATGGTCAGCGAATTTTGTCCTTAAGGTATGCTAGGACGTCCGCCGGAGACAGCAGCCTTGACCCAGTGCATGCTGACTATGTCCTAGGATCCAGGAGACTTTTGGAATGCGTTAGAGCACACAAAACGGTCCTTCATGTAGCTATTCCAGCAGCTTGCGAACATCGACACACCGAATACACGCATGAGTACAGTTATCCAAGTCTCTTTGACTCAAAACTTGGTTAGTGGACTTCGAGGCCGAATCGCGGAAAAAGGACGCACAAATTGTCACAGACAGTTCACAAAACGTGCAGGGCTCTGGTTGGCACCGTGATAGGTTGCCGTAGCCATCTCTACTAGCAGTCGGATTGTAGAGCTGGGAATCAAGTCGACTGAGCTACAGATCAGATCCGAATTCAGTGCCGCACAAACACCAGGGAGCAACAGAGGCAGATGTCAGATCAGTTCGCTGGATCCCTTTCGGAACGCAGGATAGTCTTTAGTTGGCGGCCGAAACGCTCGATCATATCGTTGGCTACTGGATTATAGGCCTTCGTCCGAATGCGCGTGCGGCCAACAAAGTTGATGAGGGTTTTGAGGAAGGAGGACTGGGACTGGGTGTATTAATCAGTCACTAACCGTGAATAAGGTACGGAATATAACGACTCAACCACTAGCAAAAGCCCTGGCAATGGTGTCCGCCTCCACGTTCAGATGAGTGATGGTTTCAGCCCAGCATGGGTACTGATCTAGGCAGGTGAGGAGGTGGATGTAGTATTGAATGTAGCCATGGAGCCTACGGCATACAGGTGAACGTGACTGAACCGTGCATCGGGGCTTGGGAAAGCGCTTGTTTTGACGCTCCATCTTGCTCCATTACCAACCCAGACACGACCGTTTCCAAGCTTTGACAACCTTGTTCATATCAGGCTAGACAAACCTTTCTGCGAGGAGCTCTCGGGAAACCCGAATCTCCTGATAGAGTAATCTATGAGGAGATTGTAAACGACTGGACGTATCGAAGTGGGCACAAATGGGTCACAAAGGGGAATTAAGACGTCATAAAGAACTTTCTCAGCACCTGTGGTCAGAGGAACGTCTACGAGCCGGCGATCGTTAAAAGACTCGTCACCAAGACCACCAACTCTTCACTGCCTAACCGACATGGATGTAGTGTCCATCCATGCGAGAGTTGGAGTGACGAAAGGAAAGGTCTAGACGGCACGTCGGTCTCATCATTCCTAACGTCAGTAATGTCACCAGTGTCGGTTGTGAATTGTGAGATGTAGTCTTGGTAGGCAATCTACGAATTATATTTGTCAGAACTGGATGGATGTACAAAGGTCAGCGGATTGTTGTTCGTGGAAAAAGTAAAGTCACGACCTACAAGGAAGCATCGGAAATACTTTGCAGCCAAGTGGACGACGAATAGTTCACGAATAAAGGCTCTGTAATGCGTTTCAATCAGCTGGAGTATTTTGGGGGAGGAAAGCCAATGGCCGGGTGGAGTCAGCAAAATTTTAAGGAACGGCGCCTTTGACTACGGTCGAAGGGTCAAAAATCAGGGATGGAGCAGTTTCTAGGGCTAGATGCGTTAGCAGGTTGGCGTCATCCAGGGAAGCCTCGATTCCATCAAAGGCATACAATGCCGCACCAGTGAGCTTCAGGGACCATTGTGACCAGAAAACATGTTGTTGATCGGCGGCATGACATCGACACTGTTCGGTGGAAACTGGCGGCAAAAGATAAGCATACGGAGGAAAGGTTACGTCTGACGCATAGAGGTTGGTGAGGGGCAATAACGAATTGTTTCAAGCTTGGAGGAGAGAGGGCGCAAGACTTCAGAGTTAACTTGATGGCCAAGGAAGTCACGTCATTCCCACTCCGCGGTGATGTCCCACCCGCGAAACGCCTATCATTACAATAACCATATTGCAATGGCCTGGGGTTATTTGCTGCTAGTCATTTGCCGCGTTCGCTGTACTTGAGGTCAAATCCACTGCGTCAGTGAAACAGGGGAACTGCTCCCGGCATGGATGGTCGAACATGCGACAGCATTGAGTAGAAATGACACACTCTCTCGAGTCGCTGCTCATTCGACGAGAGCCGGCCACACCTACAATTTTGACAGGGTGAAAATTCTTGCGATGTGCGACAACTGTGAGCATCGAAACGAGCTTGTGCCATTCCTCTCAGGTCCACAGTTCATCTCCCCCTATTCCTCGCCCAGACTTTGTCTGGGCAGCGTAAGTAAGCACGCACGGTTCGCGCGAGTAACTACTAATTATGGTGACGGTGTCGGAGGGTCCAATGACCTTGACTACTGACTCAAGAAATAACGGCAGTGCCGAAATTGCGGCAATTATGGGCTCCGGTGCGGGCAATCACCAAAGCAAATGCGGTTATCTGGGATAAATGCAGGATCTGTTAGTATTGGTACGTATGTGGCAGCATAGAAACTGCATCTTTGAATTCTGAATTCATTGTGCGGCCACCACACTTAACTTTTGCTCTCTGACAAAAGGCTCGAGTGCACTTCTACTTGGCACGGCTGTTGTTATACTTGATCCATCCGGCCTCAATAATATCCCGTATTGTACCTCTCCACGCGTGCGACCTACGGCAGTGGAACTGGACAACTCGATCCAATTTATTTTCTAGCGAGGGAGACCGAACGCTTAAGACCCAAGAAGCAGCTTCATATCTTGGTGGACTGTGTCAAGCCAGGTCTTCAGTTAACTTCCTCTTCGACGCATTCAGTTAGGTAACGGCGGCGGATCGATGGCACTAACACCGGGCTCCCGAAGCAGATGGCGAACGGACCCAAACCACCTCAGTCGTTTTTCTTGAAAGGGAATCCGAAGGGTCGAGCGGACAAAATTCTCTCTCCGGCGCTGGAGTTTCCTTCTTTTTCAATACCTCTAGCAATCGTTTTTTAATACAGTCTATGTAAAGTTTCTTCATCGCCCTATTACAATGCACCATTTTAAGTCTTACGTAGGTATTGAGCCAGACTTAACAGCGACGTCAGTAAACTGTGCACCTAGTGTACAGGCATAAACGGCAACCTCACGCGGAGACCGTTCATCGATCTAGCGGATTAAAACACCTGACACTGTCCTTGGGTCAATCCCGGACATTTTGACTAGAGGAAAAATTACAAAAACTAGCAGGATCACTGCATGTTGTCAAAAGTAAAGTGGCGAATCGCTACGAATGACTGAAACTTTCCATGGTTGGCCTCTAAATACTCATAAAACACGCAGCTTACATGGGCTTAAAAGACACTAAGCTTGCGAATCGTAACGCTGCATTCAGAAGAGATGCTTATTTTGCAGTCCTAATCCGAGTGAATTCGGAGGGATTGGTAACTGTAGTTGGCAATGCATAGTTTCCAATCGCAACCTTTAACAAAGATCCCTTCCCAAATAAAAATGAAGGTTAGAGCGAGCTTTTCCGCTGGACGGACCTGAAGAAAAAAGCGCTGAAAAGGGGGCACGTGCTGAATTTATATATCGATGGGGAGGGAAATGAAAGGTTCTTTGACTAAGTCATGTTCGAACCTGTAGACAGAATGAGCTCTAAAGATAAAATTCAGAAAGGTGTAACCGTAAGTAAGAGACCGGAAACCGTTTTTTGGACAAAAATAAACATGGACAGTGGGACCAGAATGGGGAGGACGCAGGTGCTAATAGTGTGATTAAGTCTGGCCAATATGCTCAATGGTAGGTGGGTCAAAGGCAAGTGCGTGTGCTTGTGCATATATGTGTGAGTGGTCGCACACACACACACACAAAAGACCAATAATAAAGGGGGAGAGAAAGTTCCATGCGTTGAAAAGAAGCGCAGATAATGACTCTCGGAAGGGTCTTCACTGTTCTAAGCTACTGTTCCCTGTGCCAATGGTCGAGACGGATTTGCCTTTTCTTACGCCGAGTACCTAAAAAGAGTACGTCTTTGAACGTAAACGATGCTGAAAAATGCCGAAGTAGGATGTGTAAAAATATCTCATTATGAGCAAAACCAGTGGTCAAATTCAATACTCCAATTTTACAAGGGGAACGAAGCCAGTCAGAAGCAAGGTGCAGGGCTCCCGCTGTCCAATTTATCTCACAAGCTACTATAATTGGTCTAGGCGACAGTTCGACCGCCGATTTCAACGATGTTAACCGTGTGCTAGACAGCAGGGTGGGGGCAGGGACGTTGGCTTGCGCGTGAATTAGTGTATAGTGATAGTAGGCTTTCGCGGCATCTATCGCACTCCCCCCTCCTCCTCTATCTGGATCCGGTGTCAGGACAGAGTCAAAAAGGCCGGAGGCAAGAGGACACAGGTGGCTGGCAAGGCGAAAACCCGTACCTTGGCGCACCACCACACCCCACGGTCTACAACGTACACTGGCCAAGATTTCATGCACCAAGAAAAGGGGGCGGCATAGATCCCAATTGGCGCAGTGTGAGCTTGCAATTAGGCGTGTAGTCACACACACACACACGAGGACAGTTCGTCCGTCGATTTCGATGATGACCACCGTGTGCCCCACAGACTGCATTGTGGGAGCAGGGACGGTGACTTACGCAGGGGTTTATAGTGCCAGTAGACTTGCGTAGCATCTACCTACACTCTCTCCTCCTCCGCCGCCTGGGCCCGGTGTCAAGACAGAGTCAAGAAGACCGGAGACGGGGGAGGCCGCAGGTGGATGGCTCGGACGGGTCTTCGCCTTGGCGCTCCACTCCGCACCCCTGGTCCACACACCAAGACCAGGATTTTGACCACAAAAAAATGGGGTGGAGACAGTGGTCCAGTTGTGCGACGAATGCCGACAACAGGGTCCGCCAGCGCACCCCGGGAATGTTGGCATTTGTTATTGCGCACAGATAACGCCTGCCAATGTCCGATGTGGCCCCCGTGTTGGTCCAGCGCATCTAACACGTGGCCCGTTTTGAGGGCACAACACACACACACACCAGTGTTAGTATAGTGCGTGACTGATCTCATGAAATGTTGGCCGAAATTTTGAAATACGTCTTCGATTAGCAAGGATTACTTAAGTAAGGCTGTTATACTAATTATCATGCATTTTAAAATATTTCGGACTTGCCTGGGTGTCGGCCTTTGAATGTACTTCTTTTCAACCTCTTATAGGAACCGCACATGGTAAAAACCGACTACTTAAGTGACATGCGTTTTTCATATTGATGGTCTTATAAATCCAAATATGTGTTATAAAAAACTTGCACAAAAATATGCCTTCTTTTACTCGTTCGGTAGAAAATCACACTGTCTTCATATTTTATACCTGAAGAAGGTGTATATTTAGGTTTTAAAAAAATTTTCAATCTCCGAATAATTTTAAGCCACATCTGCCATTGCATTGGCGTTTAGCGATTTCAGTTTACAAGGTGAATGCTTTCCGCATATTCCTCTATTCTTTTAAGAAGATACCACAAAGAGTTCATAAAATTTTGCAATGGATCCGGACTGTGTTGTATATTTCATGAGAAGCCTTGGTAAACGGACATGTACGATGTTGTATACAAGAACATCGCACGGTCTTGAACACGGCATAATTAGAAACTTTGTGAAAACCTAAATATACACTTTCTTCAGGTATAAAATATGAAGACAGTGTGATTTTCTACAGAACGAGTAAAATAAGGCTTATTTTTGTGTACGTTTTCTAAAAAATATATTTAAATTTGTGAGACCACCGAAAATCAATACGAAAAATGCATGATACTTAAGTAGTCATCTTTTACAGATCGCGGTTTTTGCAGAAGGTCAGAAAGGAGTGCATCCAAATGCCGACATCCTGGTGAATACGAAATGCTATACGATTATGCTGCATGCTAATCAATATTAACAACCCCACCTAAGTAATCCTTCCTAATCGAAAACATATTTCAGAATTTCGGCCAACATTTCATGAGCTCGGCCATGCACTGCATATGCTAGGGGTGCGCATTCTCAATAAGGTCTGTCGGACTCCGATCTAGCCCATGTTGCTCCAGCGCATCTGGCGCGTGCCCCGTTTTAGGGGCAATATAGAAATTGCGGTCATAGGAAGATAGCATGTTTCAACTGGTTACATCACTTCCGCCTAGCAACTGATGGAGTTTAATCGTGACGTACAGCATAATAATGAGGACGGAATCTAGCTCGGACCATAGAAGCGCAATACTGTTTCCCTGTTGGATTCTTTTACCGTAATGGAATCTCCACGACAAACACTTTCACTGACAAAGAACACTTCCTACTTTCCCTTTGACCTGCATCAACTTATATAGCGCAGAAATTCAGGAACACTCAAAAGTGAAGAAATAAAAAGCCAACTGATCCATTATGTCAAAAAAACCAAATCCAGGGAATGCAGGGTTTGATTGCATTAGTGTACGCCGGGCGTGCTTCACGTAATGGAGTCACCGGACAACAAGGTTCTATTCCTACAACTGGCAGCCTTTAACCTAAGCCGCGTTTTCGGCTCCGGACAAGTCTAGTGGTTGCAAGATCGGGGAACTAATTCTATGTCTGCTATTCAAGACCCCTCTAAAGAAAAGGTCAGCAATTGTCAACAATAAAAGTTTTTTGGATTCCGCCCATAGGATTATAATTTTTTGCAAGATCTTGATGAATTCTTTGAGAAAAGTGAATTTGAATAAGGCAAAGGCGACAAAGCATGCAGTATTTACTGACGTCATAAATTTCGAGACCTCCCATTCAGCTGCGTACGGTCATTGCGTAGTTATATGACAAGGCAAACTGTTTAATCAACATCGACCTAGAGAGATAAAACGTGATAGGCAACCTGAAGAAAGGGTCTAGTATGCGAGTGCATATGGCGAGGGGGAAGAGAGGATGAGAAGTCATCCAGGTATGAGAGTTAGGACTACAGTGAGAACTTGTCCGGCGTGATCTAGAGTGCAACGCGCGGGCAGCATTCAGTTGTGCCGGGGAGGGGGCGAAATGAGAGGGCGGATATGGGGACAGGGTTTCGTCCATAATCGATCCTTACCATGGTAGTGCCTGGTTTATCACGTGGTCCAAATGCTTACAGAGTTCTGGTTTCCTGCTCCGTATTGCAGCGGCCTCTGGAAAGCGCAAGAAACGCCCGGTTGACGCCCGAAACAGAACCTTGGATGCAACCATTGGGTCCACCGTATGGCCCGTGCCCACTAGGTGCTTTGTGATTGAGCTCCTGGGTACCTTATTTTCCACCTTAAATAGCCACTTCGGCATGTGTTCAGCTGACCGAGCTGCCAACTGCCTTTGCGTGCGCCCAATGTACTTGCATCCGCAACTACATATAAACTCATAAATACAGTTTGATGTGGCGTGCATAGGCAAAATGTCTTTAGCTGGTCTAACTGGGATGGCCCCCACCTCCTCCCCGGCATGACTGAATGCTGCCCGCGCGTTGCACTCTAAATCACGCCGGACAAGTTCTCACTGTGGTCCTAACTCTCATACCTGGATGACTTCTCACCCTCTCCCCCCCTCGCCATATGCACCCGCATACCAGACTCATGTTTCAGGTTACCTATCACGGTTTATCTCTTTAGGTCGATGTTGATTCAACAGTTTGCCTTGTCATATAACTACGCAATGACCGTACGCAGCTGAATGAGCGGTCTCGAAGTTTATGCCGTCAGCAAATACTGCATGCTTTGTCGCCATTGCCTTAGTCACATTTATTCCGGGAAAACATTGCTTCAAAAATGAATTTCACCAAAAATAGGATAAAAACCACGGGACAAGGTAAGGTGGAAACCGGTTTCTTGGTATTCGGCGGGAGATACCTGCTCAGCATGTGCTTGGCCCATGGCGTAGCCTGCCTCATACCATGCGCGGAGGAGGGCCGCGGTGTCAAACTCGCTGTTTGCAGTCACGGCAGTGGTTGAGGCAGTCGCGGCCAGGGCGGTCTCAGTGATGCAAGGGAACTGTAGTGCCTGCGGCGGTGACGGAGGCACGTAGCACAGATTCGTTCCAGTTGACGCTCCCATGGTCTGGTTATGACGGACACAGCTGAAATGAGAACAGGCAACTAGGGCTAACCGAGGCGGCAGTCGCGTGTTGCAGCGAGACGGTGACAGCTGCAAACGCTGTATAAAAGCATAGAACAGCTAACTATATTGCGTGTAGGAGACTAACTGGACAGGTTTTCCCGGCGCAAAACCCCACGGCACCGGGCCTTGGAGACAAACGCAACTAAAATCGATAATTGTCAAAACGAGTAGTCCCGTTGGGTGCAGTAAGAACATCCACAAAAAAAAGGAGGCTACGGTAAGCACTGCGCGCCGGCGTGCCAGATAGCTGCTACTGGTCACGTCCACTTAGCCTGCCTCCATGTTTAAAGGGGTACCAAGGTCCCCCAAAATGGATAGAAGTGCAGGTCAATACTGCCACTATCCACTCACAGCGACTGTTTTCTGTTCAACAGCAGTATAGACAGCAGAATAGCCGTCAGACACTCGAGCCTGCACCTATCAACTGAATCTGGTGACGATGGGCATCGACCATTATGGCTGGCGAAATTTCCATAGTTAATTCGCACTGTGCGGTCCTGACCAAGTTGACAGTAAGGTGAAGAACTTCGCAAAAGTTTAAAGAAATCGAAACCAAGAAGCGCATTCGGGTCCAAGTAAATGATATGCATGAAGTTTGTTTTCAATGAACAAAAGCCCGTTTGCTGCATAATTCTCTGTGATGTATGAAATATGGTTTAGAGAAAGAAGGATCCCATAACTGGGCTGTGCTTGCCTGCAACACTGACTCGTATAAGCAGATTGTTGAAGGGCGAGGAACTCCGAGGGTAGTTCCACGTTAGGCAAAAGCCAGGGGTAGACAGGAGACAGAACAGAAGCCCCGGTCTGGAAGTAGAAAATAATTGAGACTAATCTGCACCAAACTGAAGCTGCAAAAACTAGGCTGCACGAAATCAACCTACGGTAGGATCGGCTTGCTGCGCATCCAGAGGACAGGAAGAGGAGGCTGTGTGAAGGTTATCGGAAGGCGCAACTGGGAGTTCAAGTTTGAGCTTCTCCTTCCGCTTGGTACGGGTTGTATGATTCTTCCGTCTCCGTCTCGAGGGGACAGCGGCTCTGCCGGCACGGAAAGCCTCCACTTGTGCCTGGCGGACGTAAATAAAATAAACACATTTACTTATAAGACTTTAGTAGGCGTATTTGAATTAAATATCTAACTCAGGTGCCCACCCTAACTTGGAGTTCAACTTGTTCGTAGTGGGCCAACAGCTCACTGTCGTCCCAGACTTCATCAATGTCCGAAGCTGCGGAGCTATCGCAAGGTGGCCAAACACGGGCACCAATGGGTATGGAATCGTTTGTTTCACACATCTGTGAGGAGAATAAAGGGAATGTCAATTCGTACTGCTATGAAAAGTCGAAAGACAGCGCGCTGTTAAAAGTTCAGACAGAAGAAACTCACTGGTAATAAAAAGTATAATAATAGATAACCACACGGAAGACTGCCCAAAAAAATATACGACGGGCTGTGCTGGATGTAGACCGACACAAACAAATAAAAGGCAGCAGGGACTGAAACATGAACATAGTTGACACAAACTAGGGTCACTGCTGCGAAGGGGGTGGACAGTTCTAACAGGCGCCGTTAAGTTTCCCGAGTGGATTGGAGGACGGCTGGGGTGGGTGACACATGGGTGAGGTGAGATCGAATGGTCGGCTCTTGGTTGCCAATGGCCTCTTGGAGGGTAGGCAGACGACATCTGTGACAGCGGCGCAGTCGCCCGCACCGTCGTCAGTCTTCTTAGAAGTTTCAGCCGTCTTCGAGCCGACAACTTGTGATTGTCCAATGATAGGAGAAGTGCAGTCAAGTTCGCTCAGCGTCTTAAGGGGGGCAATAGTGACAGAAGCTGGAGTGGAGATGGTAACGGGGCTGTCAACCGATCCCTCCAAGACCGATGTCAGAGTAGGGGTGGAATGTAGTCGCTGGGCGGGCCGTTTCCTGGTGGGCGTAAATGGGCTCCGGACAATACGCCGTTTACGCAATGAAAGGCGATTCAAGAGGGATAAATCATTGTTTGGAACTAAAAAAAGACAATTGGCCGTCATAAATGCCATTTCTTCATGAAAAAGAGGACCTGAACTGAGAGAAAAGGACTATTTCCTTCAAATAAGAACAAAATGGCAATATCGGTAGGTAGATCATTTTCTCACAGGAAGCTTGGTGGGAATGTAAGAGATAAGTCATGATACATGACGTTATCCTGTGGCATAACATAAGAGTTTTCAATAATGAAAGACACCTACATAATGCGCAAGAGTAAGAAAGACTGGAGGTCCAGGAGAGAAGAATCCGGGGAAAAGTCCTTCTCAGCAGTGAACGACGAATAAATAAATAGTATACTGCATCCGTATCAAAATACTCCAGGTGATTCTGTAGGCAACGGGGACCGCAACGCGCGTGCGCGAATCAATTCAGCGGAACGCAGAAACGAACAGTTGCTTGTGCACGTGCGAAAATAAGCTATTACAGCATGACGAGACCAACGGTCATTCCGGTGTGTATTCCAAAACCCAGCTGTACTAACTATTAGTAGTAACCAAACTCATCAAAACAGATCCAGAAAGTTCGATTTAATCGAATCCAGTGCGACGAAGACAAAGTAGCAAGGATCCACGAATCACTTCCATGTCTTCACAGACCGTCAAGCCAGGTTTTCAACTGACACCTTTGATTCCTCCAATTAGACAGGGGTTTCGGATAAAGGTCATTACACTGAACTGGTACAGAAGACAACAAAGGGCGTACCTAAACTACCTCAGTCGCCCTTATTTGGTACTCACGCGGTGGTTTTTAAGCAAATGGGCTCTGTCACAGTCGAAACGAAGTCGATGGACGACTTTCAGGCAACTGTAATTAAGCAGCTCCAGTCTTCGTTCGTCTTTCATGGGGACAGACTAGCATTGATATGTGCACAAGAGGACTGACCGAACAGATGTATGGCTGACCCGTATCTGTAACAGTGGAGATATGGGGACGGGTCCCCTTCAAAAGCTTGCACAACTCCTGTGGGCAGTACCGATTTGGACGACGATGCCGTCCTTGGTTTGTCCACCTGTTCGAGTCTTGTCTCCCACCATATCTTGGATTGTCCCCGTATTAAGGCTGATGCACTAATCTCGGGATACAACTAGAAGGCGCATTTGTCCTTCCACCGATTAAAGGTGAACAAACTAGCCAACTTTGACTTCACTTTTTCATCCGAAAGTCTAAGCCTCGAGTTTTATAGTAACATTGAGTTTCGGCCACCATAATTATTTATAGGCCTTTTGTCGACCAGAAAACTCTGCCTGTATAATCTGACGATACTATGACGATGAATAACAGCGGTGAAAAGCAGGACAAGGAAACTTGAAAGGAATAGGCGTAAGGGACCGAGAGAACCAGGGCAGAAAAGCGGGGATAAATAAGGTGAGGGAGGAGAAAAACAGGGCGGGCAACATACTCGAGGACCTACTTGTAAGAGCCGATTCAGGTTCCCGAGTTTCGTGAGAGTGCGCATCAAGAAAAGGCATAAATGGCTTGCTGGAAGGAACTTCCGCGTCCGTTGAAAACGATCCTCCAGCACGCGTTAGGGAGGGCGGCGTCTTTGGGGGTAGAGGGGATGAGAATGTATGAGGGTTCGACTGCTTGACAGAAGGCAACTGCAAGGTAGGAAAGCAAACGACAAGAGTCGATAATAAAGGTTAAAGCACTTTGTCGTCCAAATTTGCATAAGTAGTGCTTACAGTTGAATACGGGAATATGGATCCCCCCTTCTGCAGGCGGCCCTACACTAAATGTTAGGTGAGATGAGGTTAGGATCAGTGTAAAGAGAGGATTGGAGCTGGGAAACGGAATTAGGTACATCTGTAATTTTGCGCGGGTAAGCCTGTAGAGAAGGGCGGTTCATATTTTCGTGTCCGATCGTGTTTTCTTCAAAAAAAACTCCGTTTTAGTAGGAAAGCTGAAAATAGGCCTGTAAAAGTTCAGAAGAGGGAGGCAAACAAAAGGCTGTGAAATCAGGGGGGGGGGGGAAGTTACCGTATTTGGCGTACTGCAACACCCGAAAAGCCCAGGATGTACCACTGAGCTGTTATTCACGAGACCATCGACAACGCCGGTCGGACAGGAGACACCAACAGGCATGCAGGCCTCGAAGTGGGGAGGAGATGATGGTGGTGGCAGGTGGGGCAAAGGGGGTGAGACGGGACTGATGAAGTGTTGTTCCTGTGAAGGCTGTCTGACGACGTCTCCACTGGAGCTAACCGCCGCCGCAGACGTGTGCAACGCTGCTGGTTGAAGGAAGGTTGGCCTAGTACTCTTCGCCGCAACGCAAGTGGGACACTCGCCGTGGCATGTGCTCAGAGTTGACGTTGCTTTATCGCAACCTGAGGCAGCCAGCTTGCAGATGAGTACAGAGACAAAGAGGTGTTGTCATCATCTGGGTTACCACAGTTGCCATTTACAACAAATACGTAATTTCGATTATGGCTTCTACAGGATCCCACAAATAAGCCTTGGTGAGATACGGAGACATCTGTGACTTGATCGACAGGTTACATTAGGCAAGCTTTAAAAAACCATAGAGAATGCGGCTGTGTCGTTCAAGGCTTGTCATTAAATTTCGACATATTACTGAGAGAGGGAGAGAGAGAGAAAGGGGAGAAAAAGAGAGTTGCACTAGTAAGCTCCACAAATCTGCGGTGCAGAATGGACCGCTGATGACCCCGAAACTAATCTCCCCTCAGATCCAGGGCTGTTTAACCAGCCAATATAAAATATCTAACTCTCCCTAAAAACCAGATTTGTTCAGGGCTCTGCTTGCTCGTCATACATTTTCCTCTTTAAGAGGATAGCCTGAAACGCCATGCTGACTATCTACCGATAAGACAAGTCAATGATACTTTGGTGAGTACTTCGACAATGACCAATGACGAGGCAGAATTAAAAAGCAACTCTTGCCATAGTGCCGTGAGACTTGGTTAAAAATCCCATACTTAACTATCAAAGGTCTGTTCGGTTGGTTTAAACGCTCAGAGCTTTGACAGACTAAATCCCTTCTGACTTTAGTCCGAGCAAAACCACTCCCTTACGACGAATGAGTGACGTCATATTACCTGACGTTTGCTGAACCCTCCGCGTGGAATCAATTTACCTGAATAGTCGATCGACATGCTTTCTATGCCCGTCGTCTGCGCTTCGACTCGACGAATTAACGAAACTAGACTGTCTCTTAATGCCCATCCTGCACTACTTCTTCATATTTCCTGGACATCTAAAAATGCCTATGAAATATGTTGCCTACGATACATCCAGCCGCAATAGCTTGCCTTAAATTTTCCTATCCCTCCTAATGCATGATTCGAAAGAAAAGGGAACGTCCGGATGCCAGGCAAACGAAGAGGGAAGTTGGACCAGTGCACCGCTAAACGTCATAATGTCACCTGACAGACATCGTATAGCATTTCGCTCGAACAGTTTATTAATGTTGTTATCTTACTGCCTGTATTTCAGTAACGTTTGTTTTTAATTATTGTCCTATGTCGAATGTGAGTGCTGGCATTTAATTCGTCTCCCTCAGAAGCTGAGACAGCGCCAATTACCCATTGACAGACTACCGTATAGCACATTTAGTAACGTTAATGTTTTTAACATTGGGAACAATTCGTCTATCTGTCTGGTTTCGAAAACTTTGCCAATCTGAAGAAACTCTGCAGCTGTTTGATGTTTCCACTTTCGAATTTTTGAGATAGTTCGCTTCCTTGTAACAAATAGGGAGTTAAAAGGTTCAAAGCCTATATTCCCCTCAAATAAAATGAAACTGAAACTGTTCAGACGTGTAGGCTATCGCGACTAAAAGTTCCGAGAGTTGAAGAGCGCTCCATGTACGGTGGATGGAATTTTCAGAAGATTTAAGCTGAGTTATATTTCTCTTACTTCTGCACCTTAGCAGTACTTTTGACCAGGCATTTTGGCCTAAAGGTACATTGGCGGGGTCTGTTCAAATGTGCCCTTGGATCCGGCCAACAACTCGCTTTCGTGAGAAGTATCACAGATAAAGACAGGGTAGACTGGAATAATCCCTTCTGGAATATTTGCTCCCAGCATACAGCCACACAACAACTGCGGCCCGGGAAGACTAGGAGCTTAAAACCGGCAAGTGAACCAGAAAGGGCAACCTAGTCTCCTATTTCTGTAGGTAGTACTTTTAAATTATTGCCTGCTCCTAGCTGTGTGACTGCCCGTCCGGGCTTTAGACCGGAGATCAGATACACACTGGGATTGATCACACTCCGTCTAGTAATCAGGACAGACAATGAACGCTACCTCTATGCAGTCTTCAACTCTTCCCGGAAAATTTAAAAAATCATCATGAGCTCATGAGGTAGGTATACAAAATGGAGTCAGGTAAAAACCCTAGCATTACCAACAACATTGACGACGGAAGCCTAACCGACGGCCCCAAATAATTCCGAAAAGGGGATTTCCGTCTTCACTGATCGCTCATTACTAAACAACCGTCAATATGGGTCCTAGACTGGAGCTCCAAGCAAAATGCTACGTCCGCATCCTGCCCTCAAACCAGGTCACATCGGCAAATACCCTTTACGTGACGCAGAAGGGCTGGGCTGTGAATCATTCTCAGGTCTGAGTGTGGACAAATGAGTAACTCGTGCAAAATGCCGACGCGTTACGCCCTGACAAAATGTCACAGTTCAGAAAAGGACATTTTAATATAGTGTGCAGTACCCGTCAATAAACAAACTTCAAAAAAGTCAATACCGTTAAATTCACAACATAGTCTGTTCGTCCAAGATAAGTATGTGGTGCTGGCAGACATGAATAAAGGGCTTCGATGTGTAAAAGTAGTTTTGATCTAGTCGTCCGTTGTGTCGGTACTTGACAGTGAGGGACAGGTGAGATGGCATTAGGGTCAATCGGAAGTATATTAGACATACGTCAGATAGTCTGGTGGAAAAGAAAGAGGGCCTAGAACTTCGGGTATTCTGCATGAATCGAAATGCGCGAATAACAGTCGTGACATCACTGAAATCGGCTAGATCAGGGACGATCTCAGCAGTACCAAGTAAAAGATAACCTAGTATGTACGAGCACATTAAGCTAAAAGGATTTCATCAGCGCCAATGGGTGGATAATAATCAATGGTTGGATGAAGCTTATGTAGGCCTGATTGAAAAGACATACCCTTTCAAAGACATGGGCAATGTGGTACCGAACCCTGTGTATGGAAAATTCTTCGTGACCGTAAGGATTTTTGCACAAAGTGGAATCGCAGTTGCAGGGAAAGCCTGGTTTGTCCACCTAAAAAGAGCAGGAGAAAAAAGAGAAAATTCAGAAATTTAGTTTGTTTTCATCAATGTATCAATGCTGTATCAATCAACCCCCAGGCTGTCGTCTCCCCTCTGGTATATATATGTATATGTCGTATGACATTACCGACAAAGACAAAGGAGACTGGAATGGCCATTTCTAGCTTATTAGCCATCGTCAACAAGTCATACACTCACCTCCACGAAGTGTGGAACACCCGAGGCTCGAACTCGCGACCACACCTCTAACCACTGGGTCCGCGCTTGAACCCATCACGGTACCCTACAAGCCGCGGCTTGGAAGGTTGACAACTGACGGGATAACTTGAACCTCGCGGTCGACCCAGTGTTGTGTGTTTGTGTAGATTGGCCAACTGGCGGACTAAGAGTCGGGCTGCAATGGCTCCTTCTTAATGTGGCCTTAATGGCACTCACACTCCGTGGGATCTGAGCCGGGTGTAACGCACGCCTAGGCCCGACTACGACCGTGCCAGCCGCTTTCTGTTATTGCTAGTTAAAATCCTGGTCATTTGCTGTGTGGACTAGGGGATGTGGAGTGGAGCGCCAGGGTGCAGGCTCGACCGTGTCATTCACCTGCGCCCTCCGCCGTCTCTGGTCTTCTTGTTTATTTCTTGATACCGGGTCCAGGTGGGGGAGGAGGAGAGAGTGCGGTAGGTGCAGCGCAAGTCTGCGTTTATTATAAATTAAATCACGCGCAAGTCAGTGTCTGCTTCACCTTACTGTTGAGCACACAGTGGACATTGTCGGCAACGACAGTCGAACTATCGCACGGCCTCGTCATGTGCATTGACACCCTTGATGGGACTTTTCCGCTGACGAAGTTGCGGTCAAACCAAACGCTTCAACGGACATGGTGATACTCCCACATCGCCCTATAAACACGCGGTGGTTAGCTGTGGCTACCTGGAGATGTGCTTCGTACAGTTAACCAACCTGGACTTGCGAGATAAACCCGATGACGGTATCGGTGTCTCCACATGCGGTATAGCCCTCCGTGAGTAAAGAGGACGAAGCGCAATCCGGTAGGCAGCTCAGGTTAAGTTAGATTGTTTCCCTACTATACCAGTCATGAGCCATATTGGAATTCGACGCTCCCTTGGGATGTGTAAGCAGCTTAGCTCGGGGACATACAACTTAGCCCTTCGTAGGGAAAGAGGCTAGAAGAGGGGGCGTCAACTAAATGCTGGTCCATGGCCTCACACAATTGATCGCGGAAACTACGAGATGTTGTCGATGTCACTCCCTTGGCAGTTCTTGGATCAGCGCAACTAATTTTCCGACGACAGAAAAAGCCTGTGTTTCATGTCCGACAAAGTAATTTGCACAAAAAGATCGAGGCAAACAAGCATCTCAAAACTTTGATGGCTCCGCCACCGTCTACCTTTATAAACGAAGTGGAAACCGTCAAGTATATGATAATGACCGCAGAATCCCCCTCAACAGTGCGGACAAGATATGGACTCGTGTGCTATTCAATCACCTGATTACGCATCTGCAGTGGGGGCTTATAAAAGAAACCATTAAAATTACGGAAAAACCGGAAAACAAGAGTCACGATCTACACAGTAAAATGACTTCAAAAAATGCCTAAAAATGAGAAATAGCCCCTACACCACCCCTGTCGATCTATCAGAGGCATTTAACACCATGAACCGTGAGTGGCTTCGAAAAACACTACGAGATCTTGACGTCCGCAACGATTTAAGAAGCTACCATACAAGTTCACGGTCAAAGAACTGGTGCCGGAGGCATTCGTGGTGATAAACTGCGTGAGGCATGTTTGTTTGCTCACTCACAGTCTCTATAGTCCCATGTTCTCCACAGGCTGATGAGAGATTAAGGAGAGGTGGGTCCGTAACAGAAGTCAACTACCGGAACGATGGATAACCGCTCAATATCTCAAGTATGCAGACAAAGGCAAATCCCATCCATGGCTAGTCTACAGGGCCTTTTATTTGCAGACGACTGGACGCCAGACAGCACAGCCGAAACGGACATGCATCGGAGTGCGGGACTATTCAATTCCGACTGCTCAAACTTCGAAATCGTCATTAGCACGGATAAGACAGTAGTCATGTGGACAGATGCGCGCACTCGGGGAGTACGCATCAAGGTCGGCGACCAAACTGCAATGTGACGCTCTAAAACTAGCAAGGCCTTGAGGAGGCTTCAACACTCACGATAGAATTACCATGGCCAAGACAACAAGGGTTCGAATTCCCCCGAGGTTGCCGAGTTTTTCCCAAAGGGATCGAGTGAATTATTCCAGTCTGCCAAAAAACGCCTATTATTTAAGTGAGTCTGCTGGTCATCTGATGGTTTCTAGATTGATTGCTTAGGAAGCCCTGCTTTGGTGGTGACCTTTTTGTACCAGAATTGACAGATTCTGAACTATAACAATTGGTTAAAATTTGCGGTTTGGAAGGTTGTCGGCTGACAATATAACTATCTCCTCATTCATAACAAATCCAGCCAGCAGTGGCTCTTCCCCAACATGGCCTTCATAGCCAATCTCCACTCCAGACAGATTCGGGAGCCCTCTTTTAAGGCTGGTTTGTGTAGTAAAAAGCCAACAAGTGTGTGGTGTGCGTGGGGGGCTACTTAGTTGTTAGTCACTAAGCTCACGCACAAACAAATTTCCACCCAGATCATCACAGTGTGGGCGGGACAGAACTCGACCCACTCTCTTGAGACGACCAAGTCGCCGATGGCCGATACTTTGCAGATGTGAACATAATGCGGATACCGTCCAAAAATGTGTTTATCTTGATGACAACCAGATTAAGTGTTTCCGATGTCCGAGGCAGTTGG
>CACRXP010000585.1:127114-150620 GCA_902702965.1 Spirometra erinaceieuropaei
CGCGAGACAGTCGAAAGAACTCTCGAACTAATGCAGGGAGCACAATGACTGGATCAGCACAAAAGACCTACAGTTGTCTACTGAGAGGGCTCGAAGTAGGCCTCACAACGATTATTCTTTCCGTCAATTCCGGGAAATGACAACAAAGTCGGACGGAGATGACTGTAAAAAGTCTTGACCTAAGTCGCTTCTTATATGCATCAGATCTCAGAACGTGAGGGACCCTCAAGAGCCCACCCAGTTATCCGTCGAGTTGGCAGTAAACTCCCAGCATTGAGTGTTTGCTGGTGGTTTGAATGGCGACCTCATGGCTGACAACTTGATCGTGCTCGAGCGCTGGCGTGCATGCTTCACACACTTGGATGTGGCAAGGGCCTTTTGTATGACAGGGGGGCAAGACATTAGTGCCGATGGCCCTTCTCCTGACGGCCAATGCAGTAGGAGAGGATAAATATAAGAAAGAAATAAGAAACATGTGAGTATGTTGACCGGTATTACCTGGCAGGGAACACCATCTAGAGCACAGGCGCACGATGCAGGATCACAGGGTGTGGTGATACACGAGCAACCGACGCGAGACCGTGAAGAACGAAGATTAGCGCATGCCCATCGCTCCGATTCATCAATGTTCGCAACGCCTGAAACAAGTTTAAAAATGTTTCGCTGAACGGACAAACATTCTAGCGCATGTTTTGGATTATTCTGGTATACAAACTTCCGTATTCAAAACTCCAAATTGATCCTACCAAAGGCATAATGTTATCGACCTGTCAACAGGACAAAGTGCCCGTAGCTCAGTGGTTAGAGGCATTGAATTTCTAAATAACAGGTTCCGGGATCGCGGACCGGGTGTTCCACACTTCATGGTTGGGTGTGACTGGCTGCCGACGGCTAATGAGACAGAAATGGCCATTTCAGCCATCCTTGTCGTCGTCGACAAAGCTATTTTGCCTATACACATTTATCTGTAAATGCATATATATAATTTTGAATAATTTTGAACCCGCTCTACCGTCACGCTTGGATTCGGGGTTTCCAAACTACAAGCCGTATCTTTTTCGCGTACGGAAAACCACGCATTTCTCTACGGGAATAAAGGGGGACCATATAAAGTTCACAAAATTGAGCAGTAGATTTGATCCATATTGTTAACTTTACAAACCACATTGATAAATGCAGAGATATGACGATTTATGAACGGCCATTTCATGGTATTTAAAAGTTCTACAATTAGAAACTTTTTAAAACCGAATTATGTCCCTCCTTCGAGTATAAAATTAGAAGAACACATAATTTTCCACCGAACGAGCAAAAGAAGGAAAATTTTTATGAATGTTTTCCAAGCAATATAATTGGACGTTTGGGGGCATCTAAAGTCAATGAGAAAAAATCATGCTACTTAAGTAGTCATTTTTTACGGGGGGCAGTTTTCGCATGCAGCCGGAAGGAAGTTCATTCGACAGCCGGCATCCTGAGGTAACAAAATATTATAGAATTATGCTGCAGGCTGACTAGTTTTATAACCTCACTTAATTAATCTTTTCGAAACGAAAACGCATTCATTGCAGTCCGACTCTTAAACCACTAGTCGGCCGCTCTACACAAACACACAACACTGGGTCGACCGCGAGGTTTAAGTTATCCCGTCAGTTGTCAACCTTCCATGCCGTGGCTTGTAGGGCACAGTGATGGGTTCAAGCGCATCACATTAATGGTGAGGGAAGTGCGCTGAACCGTCGACCTCACTTCCCATTCCCAGGCCCCAGTCACCCTATTTAATCGAGCAAAGACACACTGCTCTGAGAACGAAGTGTACAAAATAGAACTCAATTATTTGTTCAATCTATTTTCCCAAAACGGCTACCCTAGATATTTTGTGCACGAATCGTATTACCGTATTACATATATACATATATAGCAGAATGCTATTAACGACAAAGACAAGGGAGACTGGAATGGCTATTTCTGTCTCATTAGCCGTCGTCAGTCAGTCACACCCAACCCCGAAGTGTGGAACACCTGGTCCTCGATTCCGGGATCTATTATTTAAGAAATATAATATCTCTAACTACTGAGTCACGGGCTCGTTGTCCTGTCGGTTACGATCGGGAATATAAAATGGTAGAGGGATGCTCACCGATCGTTTTTGTGGAACTCACTTGCCTCGTTGTGTCATAGGGCACTCTCTCGAGCCCGACCAGCAGCCGCGGTGCGAAGCATAATACAGGCAGGATAACATTACCGACAAAGTCAAGGAGGACAGCATTGACCATTTCTGACTCATTATCCCTTGCCAGTCAGTAATACTTAACCCCCGAGTGTGGAACACCTGGGGCTCGATCCCATGACCTGTTGTTTACAAGTCCAATCCCTCTAACCGCTGAGCCACGGGCTCGTTGTCTTGTCAGTTACGATCTTGAGGCGTTGGCGACCTTCTGACACAATGTGACTTTCGTAAACGCCTTGAAACTCGGGCACTCTTGCGCTTCTATGAGCGCGTCGTCTGAACAATCCTCGCCGTCCGTCTCGACTTTACACGAACATTTAATGACTGCATTGGCCTACAAGACTGCAATCAACCAGTACGCGTTTCTTCTGCCGCTTAAACACTAGGTCAGCAGGCGTCTTTTCAGAGCTGAAATCTAGTGTTAGCCATAGTCAGCCTACTGCCGTCAGGCAGAATAAGCAGTACGTCACTGTTATCAGATGGATGAGCAATGATGAGGATAAGGCGTGGCATCGGGTTGGCTTTCTGGATGCGCGAGTTTCAATCCCCGTAAATTTTATTTCGCAAGAACGAACATAAAACAGCAATCTGTGAGGACTGTCATGAAGCACTGGTTTCAGTGACAACTGAGTTGAGCGTGGGGAATAGACAGTGAATACTGAAGTGTTGGTATTTTCCTTCTTAAGCTGTACGGGAGGGATGTGGTGAGAGGTTTCATGGAATAAGCGCCTTTTTCACATTCTTGTGCAACGCATATGATGCATCACATCTGCCGGAACCATCAAAGACAACACGGCAACAGAGGTAGTAAGAAATGTGAGAGCCTGGCACTTTGATTACTGTTGTACAACAGACAGGCAGCCGGACTCCCGGCGTGCAGACAGTATCAATATCAATATCGGTATCGCAAAAAGCGTGCGCAACGTCCGTGGTTGCGTGCCTGGATCTTTGAGAATGCGCACGTTCACAATCGGCAACACGAATCACTTCTCCGTCGAGGTCCAACTCCGTGGGACGAAGTTTGGCATGGAGCCAGACTAGAAAACAAGTACTGTCATCTCAAAGTTCGGATCTCCCTAACTCTAGCTTGACAATACCTGTACAATGTCATGAGCGCGACTAACAACAGCAAACCGGTGTCTAGATGAAACTTCAACATGAGTTTTCGGTTTTCGCCCACATTTGCGGCACAAAACTGTTGAAGCGGGTTAAAACTGGCACGCTCGGAAAACAGTCTAGCAGTCCACCTAAATCCTCGGCACGCTTGTCATGTGAAGGGCGACAACCGATAACTAAGGCATGTTGGCGGAGGTAGGTTAATTGGGACCAACATCAGGTTGCAACACTGAAAATAAATCTATTGGCCTGTTATTCACACGACAGAAGCAATATTGCACGGGCTGACTTCAGCCTTGTAGGCAAATTCAATCCCTAACTGTTCCTGCGAATCAACAATGGCTGCGGGCATAGCTTACATCAAATAAGCGTGACTAATGAAGCCAGCTCAACGTGTCGGGTTAATCCCATCCAGAATGCCGGGTTACAGGTGTTCGGTGAAAGTTGAGCTAATTTGCAAGCCAGGTGCGCAACTGTGGGCGTCTTAAACGACCTTTTGGTCAGTATTTCCTAACTATTATTTCTTTTAATTGGCCACTTCAACGCCACCACTGACAAGGGCCGAGCCCGGATAAGTTGACGCGTCCGAGGATTTTATCGTCAGGTCGGTGTAGAAAGTGCCAGTATTCGCAATACACTGGTTATGTCCTTTTAAAACAATGGATGTGGCCTTTTACTCCATGCTTAAAGCTCAAGATTTACAATATGGGTGAGCAATGCTGCAGAACGAACCCATCGCTACTAAACGCATAAGGCAGAATCAGAAATCCAACCTAGCCTTTAACTCGGGTGTTGATTCTTGTTCTATATCATTCAGCTTTGGTGCACGTCATTAGATAGTCTGATCTACCACAGAGAATGAACATTGGCGGAGATAAATTTAGAGGCAAAATCCAGGAAAAAGAAGAAAAGCACACTGCTGGCGAGTCGGACTGGAAGCCACAGCAGTAGCCCTAGGCACCTTACCAGACCATGTCTTCCTGGAAATAAAGTCCTGGCAAGCCTATGGGCAAGGCTGTTTACGCAGCCAGTATCAACATAACGCACAGTAAGGGAGCCAGGGTCAATTTCGGTCCAGCGTGCTCCGGTAGGCATTTAAAGGGCTGCTCCCAATGTGGTAACCTCTTACGCATGGGGTAGACGAATTAATATCGACGTCAAAGGCAGGTCTGCGAAGAAGAGATGACTCAATAGTGTGAGTACAGTGGACTCCGCTAATCGCGCGACACTGCCCCCCTACACTGGCCAAAAAGCTCCTGTAAACACTTATCCAACTTCTCCGCCCAGGCATGTCAATGCCTCTCATGAATGGGACTACCATTCGAAACAAACCTAATTATTGTAACATCACAGAATGCCTTACTCTTTAACAGCTTAGAATCAACGTGGGGATAAACACTATGAAAACTAACTGTTATATATCATTAAGACCAGCAACTGAATACTCATTAACAGTGGTTCCAACAGAAAAACGGATTTGCTAACCAACCGCGCCGAATGGTTGCAGCATCTTTTCGAGCACAGTTGTCAGTGTAACCATTGTGGCAGAGGCAACATTCCTTTTCGGCGCCCGCAACACTAATTATGCACGAGTCTTCGCCTAGCAGGCACGATCTGGATAGTCAAGCGAAGATGTCATTGTTCTGTGGAAATGCTTGCATAAGCACAGTTGTCAGAAATCTCATAATGAAACTTCGAGTGTTCAAAATGAGCATTTACTTTCTGAATTTCTCAACACTCTTAGTCTTACGGAAGATATCGACGGATAGTCGATTCGCTTCAACGGACTTTTACACTGAATGTCGTCAGTCAAGCTTGGCTGAGCCGCGTCACATTCGGCAAAAAAGCAACAGTGACAGAATGTCTAAGTAGTCATCAATCCAATAATGACGTACTTTCTAGTGTGCACATCTTTTGGCTGCAACAAATGTAGCCTTATGATAAACATGACGGCACATACAAAGTGCCGCACAGTTTATTAAGCAGTGACCGCTTAAGTGAAACCGTTTGCGTGTAGAAGCCGTTTACAACTTCTAATTTCTGTTGATTAAGGTATATTAGCGTCATTAACTTCAAACCTCTTGTTATAGGTCCAGTGGGTGGTACATACAATGTTAGTTAACCGTAAACTGAATGAAAAAGCTCATTTCAGTAAAATATTTCATAGCTTACTACGCCTATGCAGCCAAAAATAAATCGGTTCAAAAACTGCAATATCATCACTAACAGACGGCCGCGTACCTGACTGTTTAAGAAGCCGAGCCCTCACGTTAGGAGGAATGGGCATCAGCTTCTTCTTCGTCCTTGAAGATTTGGGCGAAGTAGTTTTGGCGGTAATCGCATCCAAAGACGCTTCGGAATCGGTGTCTAGTGTGTCTGTGTACTCAGTGCCATCGTGTGGACGGTTAACAGGAGTCGAGTACTTTTCTTTGGCCGGAGAAAGACACGGAGGCGGTGGTGTTACGCAGCTAAAGGAAAACTGCATTTCAGGAGTTTGATAATCGTAACGCTGCGGAGACAAATGAGGGGGTGAAAAGAATAGAGGCACTCTCCGAGCATCACCCGGGCTAAGACTGTCCTCCACAGGGGGGATCCGACCGCTGAAGCGTTTTCTTCTTCCACGATAGAACACTGGCGAGTCTAAAATCTCGAATCTCCCGGCACTTCTTTGTATTTTTTTCTCGATTCGCCGAATACGACAATACTGTAGGGCTCCATAATTTTCCGCGTGAAAATGAGTTCGTGACATCCCTAAAGAGCACCCACCCCGCTCTGGTACCGAAGAGAATCCTTGTTGACGGGTGAAATAGTAAACATTCGTCCGGGAGAATTTCACCACTCGGGATCTTTGTTGCGAATCATCTGGTGAAACGAGATGGTCTGTCGCATTTAAAAAGACATCAGTTTTCGTCGGTGCCCGAGATTTGCCGGGGCTCTCCTGGTTCTGTAAGACACAAGCATCTCCGTCCATCAGGCTTCAGCGACCGAAAATTTCCTAGCCTGGCGCAAACCGAGCTCTCCGTGTTCTAGATGCTTATTGGCTAATATATCCAGAGGAAAAGCAGAGAATTCAGTTTCCTGTTTTTTCAAGCGGATCAGATCCGGATAGGTCTTGTACTGACACATTATAAAACTAGCGCATCATTAAAATTGAGTGAATATTCCCTGTAAAGGTTTGCGAGAGTGTGAAAGGCAACAGATCCTAGGTTGGGCATCAACACTTAATCGACCTTCGAAAGCTGCAGTTCTTCAGATGCCAGCTTTAATAGGATCTGCATGCTTATGCATATTTTGTGTTATCCTTTTTATATCATTTTACAGCTTACATTGCATGTACCTGTGTCCAGGTAAACAGGCTTCCATTCCACCTAAATATGTATGTTGTCTTCACATCATGCCAACAGTTAACCGATTTCATTAATTCAGCTGAATCTTTGCACACATGCCTCAAGACAACCTTAATTGACATCCTCTGTTACATTTTTCAAGTGTGGATCCATCAGTGCAAACTCATGAGCAATTTGGATCTGTTTAAAACATCCTTATGTCGTCGGAGGACTCTAGTGTTCTAACGTGAACGGCCTGCCCGCACGCATCCATCAAAAGGACTTATCTTATTTCGAGCGGAGGAGGGAGTGATGATGACCTAGTCCGAGAGGTTATGCACCTTTTATTTTTAACACGAACGGTCCATAATTGTACAAGTTTTTGCAGCGCGAATGGCGTCGATAACTGTGTAGAGCGCCCTGTCGGACAAGTAAACTGCCGCCAGTATTTGTTTTAGGAGACGTTGGGTGGAAAGGATCACCTGTTAAAATTCCAACTGTTGATTCGGTCGTCTGTACAGGGGCGTAGTTGGTCAATGGTTGGCGTTTCTCCCGAGGTATTATGGCCGACAAGTTGACAGTTCCCAAATCAGAACGAAGGGAAGACAGTTATACTGACAAACTTTGCTGGGGAGAGGGAGTGTACACGCAGCTCAGCAAGCAGTTGCACCAAGTGTCGGCATCAGTCAAGTAATAACCAAAGCTTATGCCTCTGAGCTTCGTCCCGCCGCGGTCACCAGTGTGGAGGGAAATGGCGATCGACATCACAGGTACGGAAGGACGAAGACTGCCACACACACGCGAGATATGTGATTGACAGATGGGCTAGGCAGACGGAAACTAACAAAGGTAAGGGGCTGCTCCCAAGTCTAATATGGGACACGAAGTGGACGGAGCAGAGTAAAACTTGATGGTACAGGTACGGACGCGTGGGGTAGGGAGTCACCGAATTTTGTCATTAAGGTATGCCAGGACGTCCGTCGGAGACAGCAGCCTTAACCCAGTGCATGCTGACTATGTCCTAGAATCCAGGAGGCTTTTGAAGTGCGTTAGAGCACGCAAAATGGTCCTTCCTGTATCGATTCCAGCAGCTCGCGATCCTCGTTACACCGAACACACACATAAGTGCAGTTATCCAAGTCTCTTTGACTTAAAACTGGGTTAGCGGAGTTCGAGGTGGAATAGAGGATAGCGAAGGCACAAATTGACACAGATAATTCACAACATTTGCAGAACTCTCGTTGGCACCGTGATAGGTTTCGGAAGCCATCTCGACTGGCAGTCGGATTGTAGTGCTGAGTGTCAAGTCGGCTGAGCTACAGATCAGATCCGAATTCAGTGCCGCACAAACACCAGGGAGCAACAGAGGCATTTGTTAGATCAGTTGGCTAGATCCTCTGTGGAACGCAGGATAGTCTTTAGTTGTCGGCGGAAACGCTCGATCATATCGTTGGCTACTGGATGGTAGGCCTTCGTCCGAATGCGCGTGCAGCCGACAAAGATGATGAGGGTTTTGAAGAAGGGTGACTGGGACTGGGTGCCTTAATCAGTCACTAACCGTGAATAAGCCACCGAATATAACGACTCAACCACTAGCAAAAGCCCTGGCAATGGTGTGCGCCTCCACGATCAGATGAGTGATGGTTTGAGCCCAGCATGGGTACCGATCTAGGCAGGTGAGGAGGTGGATGTAGCAATGAATGAAGCCACGGATCCTTCGTCATCCAGATGAACGTGACTGAACCGTGAATCAGGGCTGGGGAAAGCGCCTGTTTTGGCGCTCCATCTTGCTGCGCTACCAACCCAGACACGATCGTGTCCAAGCTTTGACAACCTTGCTCATACCAGGCTAGACGAACTTTTCTTCGAGGAGCTCTCAGGAAACTCGGATCTCACGACAGGAGAATCTATGAGGAGATTGAAATACTACTCGAAGTATCGAAGTGGACACAAAGGGGTCACGAAAGTGAGTTGAGAGTGTTCTCAGCACCTGTGGTCAGAGGAACGTCTACGAGTCGAAAATCGTTAGCAGACTCGTCACCAAGATCACCAACTCTTCGCTACCTAACCGACGTGGCTGTAATGTCCATCCATGCGAGAGCTGGAGTGCGGCAAGGAAAGGTCTAGACGGCACGTCAGCCTCCTCATTCCTAACGTCATTAATGTGGCCAGTTTCGGTTGTGAATTGTGAGATGTAGTCTAGATAGGCAGTGTCGGCCGAATTATATTTGTCAGAGCTGGACCGAAGGACAAACATCAGCGGCTTTTGGTTCGTGGAAATAATAAAGTCACAACCTACAAGGAAGCATCAGAAATACTTCACAGCCAAGTGAACGACGAATAGTTCACGAATAAAGGCACTGTAGCGCGTTTCAGTCAGCGGGAGTCTTTTGGGGGAGGAAAGCCAATGGCTGGGTAGAGTCAGTAAAATGTTGAGGAACGGCGCCTTCGACTAGGGTCGAAGCGTTAACAGTCAGGGATGGAGCAGCTTCTGGGACAGAATGCTTCCTCAGGGTGGCGTCATCCAGGGAACTTTCGATTCTGTCAAAATAATGCATGGCCGCATAAGTGAGTTTCAGGGATCCTTATGACCAGAAAGCATGTTGATGATCGGCGGCATGAGATCGACACCGTTCGGTGGAAACCGACGCAAAAGTTAGCCATGCGGAGGAGAGGTTACACCTGACGCCTAGAGGTTGGTGGGCGGCAGTAACGAATTGCTTCAAGCTTGGAGGAGAGAGGGCGCAAGACTTCAGAGTTAACTTGATGGCCAAGGAATTAACTTTATTCCCAACCCGCGGTGATTTCCCAATCGTAAAACGCCTATTACCACAATCCCCGTATTGCAGTGGCCTTGGGTTACTTGCTGTTGTAGCGGCCGAGGACGTCAAGGGTAGTACACACCAAAGTAAAGAAACGCTGAGAAGAGATCCTGGCGGAAGTAGACCTGAAAATCCCTTGAAACTCATCCACACGCCGAAGAAAGAAGTACGCCAAATATGGGATATGGTGACAGTGGGTCTTTTGGTCCCTTCACCTGACGCCTTATGGTGACCTCCAGCCCGTGTGTAACTCCAACCTCGAGTGGAGCGAGAAGGCGACAAAGGGTCTCGGATACCTTCTTGACGTACGGGATCGCCCGCCAGAATTTGGAGTCGGCAAGATATTTTCACTCGTCTCGTTTGCTCATGCACCGGTTGGCGAAGTTGCGCGGGTAATCATTTTCTTGAAAACCCGTCGAAGATAATGAATTTCGGTAATCTTTATTTAAGGTTCAATGCAGAACGTCTCAACACGCCGATAAAGCGTTCTTAAGCAACTGAATTTGTGGCTATTTTGGTTGCTGTTGAAGTTCAGTATTTGCGTCGTGTTCGTCGCTTTCTTGAACACATTCGTCTTTAGAACACCAGAAATTTTGCGACTGACGTGGACATTAGGAAAAATGGCTGGTTATTTTCTTCGTACTCCATCGTTAAGTGCATGTCGGGGAAGACACTGCTGAGAAGTTTACCGGATCTGGTGCAGTCGCGGCCAAAGAAACTACGTAGGAGAAACTGGACGACTGCTCAGGACACGAATTGCCGAAGCACGCGACGGCGGGACGGAAAAATGGCGCCAACTCTCCGGTCGCGGCCCGTTCGACGAGACCCAGCCACACATTCAAGTTCTATGAGGCCGAAATTCTTGCGAGAGGGGATTATCGCGTGAGCCACGAGTTGCTTGGGTCATGGTTCACGAGACTTCATTCTATCAACAAGTGCAACGACACTCCCACTCCATATTCCGTGCTGAAGCATAGTATGGCCAAAGTAATTAACAACTGGAGGAGCGCGCAAGCAGGTGAGCCAGATGGCCGTGCAATCATCATGTCAGCATCCAACACGGGCGATGAGATTTCAGCAATTGGCAACTTGTATACCGGCCATCAAACAATTGACGCACAAGCCGGTGACAATTCTTGATGAAGGGGAGAACGCTTAATTACTGTAGGTATACGGTAGCATAGCGACTGCATCCTATAAATACTACAACTTCCTGTGCACGAATTACCCATTTCTGTCACTGTCTCTTGTGATGGGTTCAAGTGAGAATCCGAAAAGTCAGACGAATAAAGTCCTTGTTCGAGAGATCGCCTCGTCTTCTTATCAAACTCAGAGTTCAAATGATTGTCAAGGAATTCAAGTGAAGGAACACTAAGCGCCCAGTTGTGCAAAGGGATGGCAAGTCTCTACTTGTCGTGGCTGTCAAATACCTAAGCTAGTTACTCATTGCCTTCTTCTGCATTCCAACTATCCATCAAGTAATCATTGATATGGACCCACAAAAACGGCAGGCCATGTGAAACTTTGTCAATGAACTTCTGGAGCGTCTGTGTTGCATCAAAAAATCCGAAGAGCATTCGGATTAATTCGACTAGACCGGATGCACACGGGACAGCAATATTGTGGTTATGCTCAATGGTGACATGTATCCGCTGAAATGCGCACGTTAGGTCGATCCTCAAAAAACCGATTTACCTAAAATGGCTCCAGCGAATTTTTGAAGATTGAACACTGTGTAACTATCGCGAATGGTGACGTTGTTGAATGCACGGTAGTCGTCAAATTGTCTTTAGTCGCCTGAAGTCGCCCTGGATATCCTATGCAGAGATTACGTCTAATTGTTCTCCGAAGGCCATCTAGAGCGTACGTGTGTTTAAAACCCGCGTACGTGGCCTGGAGGCGGGTCTGCGCCCGTGTTTTCTGTCGAGCGGACATAGAAGGACCGGAGGTGCGAATGTGATGAACAACATCGCGTTGGACTTCGCAACTGCGGAACGAGTGGTTGATGGTTTTGGGATAATGGGCTGAGCTCCCAATCTGTCTTCAGGACAGGAAAGCTGCAGAAAGTTTCAAAAAATATTAACCCGCCAACGGATTGGCCTGTCACGCGGTCAAACAGCCGGCATATCACAAGGATATCAATGTTCGACCGTCAGTGTTATCATATGCTCGAAAAAGAGGAGGCTTTGGGCGATCGCAATCCCTCGGGACTCCTGTGTCGCATGCGTTCTCTTCTTGGGAAAAGGCTTTTCGACGACAAGTTCTTCAAAGAAATGTTCTTAGAACGCCTGCCAACTTCCGCGCAAACAATCTTGGCTTCCTGCTTAGCTGATTTAGAAATTTCAAAGCTAGCCGAAATGGATGGTCGTATGATATAGATCGAGCGTCTATGTTCCTCGATGTCTGTTTACATTTCGGAGTTATTCCTTGCACCTTCCTCCAATTTCGTTGAAATCAAGGCGCAGATAGTCCAAAGGTCCACAGCACTTGCCACTCTGCAGCTGCACCGCTCTGCTGGCCCATTTCGACGTACCTCTAGCCGAGGCCGTCATCGGTCTCGCTCTAGACCTAGGACCGCCAATCTCCGTTAGTATCACATGAAATTTGGCGATAAGTTTCGACGCGGTGTCCCACCCTGACCTTTGAAGTCTCCGCAGGGAAACCCCTCGTCCGGGGGGGGGTGTAAATACGGCCGTGCCCTCCGACAACCATACCGGTCGCACCTTTTACGTCTGCGATAACAATAGTGGCGGCCAATTCCTGTTCGACACTGGTGTTCAAACCAGTGTCATTCCTCCTGCCCCAGCAGACTGACATTGTCCTAACTCTGGTGCTTTCCTTTAGGCCGTTAACTCATCCCAATTACAACCTTTAAATCTCTATTCCTTTCCCTGGATATCGATCTCAGGCGGTTATTCACCTAGGTCTTTGTGGTGGATTATGTCCATACCGCTATCCTTGGTGCTGATGATTGGTCGCTTCGACCCTCTGGTGGACTACAGGCAACTTTGACGGTGAGGGTATTTGTACAATCATGGAGACAAAAATTTTTATCATCACCAGCTCCTAGTCATCTATCTATTTTTCATCCAAACCCCCACTGCCCCTTTCGGAGACTTTTGGCCAAATAACCTAGTCTCACAAAGCTCCATTTTCTAACATCTCATTGACTACGATGTTGTTCATCACATTCGCATCACTCGTCCACCCCTTTTTTCTCTTCTCCTTTGTCTCGCGCCTGCGCGCTTTGCTGTCGCCAAGGCCGAGTTAGAGCGCATGCTTCAAATGGGCATAATTTGTCAATCTCAAAGCCCATAAGCCTCACCCCTCCACATTGTTCACAAGGCTGTCACTGGCCCCTGGCCTCTGGCGTCCCCCGCAGTGACTATAGGGCCTTGAGCAACTTAACTGTCCCAGGCCGCTGTCCTGTTCCTAATCTCCAGAACTTTGCCGGAGTTCTCTTCGACAAAACTTTTTTCTCAAAGACAGACTTGGTCGGGGTACGCCATCAAATTCTGATTGAAAGTGAGGATGCCCCAAAAACAGCAGTGACGACGCGTTTTCGCTTGTTTGAATTCCCTCGCATGTCTCTCAGACATTTCAACGCTTCTTTGGTCACGTTTTTTGTGGTCAACCTTTTCTATATTTTACATTGACAATGTCATAGTCCCCATTCCGGATGTTGAAGAACATCGCCAACACCTTGCATTCCTTCCCAATCGTTTACAGAACTTTGGCTTCACCCCACATCCTGCCGAATATGTCTTAGGAGCGACTTTGCATGAGTTAGTAGATCACCACATAAACTCCAGTGACATTCGTCCGCTTCCCGCGAAGGTCGCTGTCGTCCGCGACGTTCCATCCCCTACCTTTAAATATCAGCTGCAGCGCTTTCTCGGTACGGTGAACTTTTGCCAGCGGTTCCTCCCGAACTGTGGTGATACCATCCTCTCGTTGACCAACTTCCTCGTAGGTTCTAAGCGTACCTTTGAACTTACGCAGGGGGCGCGCACTTCATTCGAGAAAGTCAAACCCCTTCTTGCTGATAATACCATCCTCACTGACTTTCATGCTGAAGCACCCATTTCTCTCATGGTCGATGCTTCCAATGTTACTGTTAGCTCGGTTCTCGAACAACATCTCGCAGATTCAAATACGCCTTCGGTCTTCTTCTCAAGAGAACTATCCAAGACCGAGATCTGCTACAACATTTTCGGACGTGGACTTCTTGCCTTCTTTCTTGCCGTAAAATACTTTCGACACTTACTGGAAGGTCGGAAGTTCAAAATCTTCACTGATTACAAACAATAATTTTTATAATAATATTTTATCATAGACCCGTCGGAGTCCCAACGAAGCAAGTAAAAATATATTAACGTAAGAATTTTTCACTATCTAGGCAGAATCTGTACAAAATGAGATTCATAGTTTTTGGATTTGTAGTCCGTTAAAAAAAATGACGAGCGAATGGTGAAAAAAACTCCACTTAAAAATTTAAAAATGATTGGATTCACTTTACAATAGAAAAAACCTCGTTAAATAAGAATAACAGGAAAGTGCGGGCAGGACTTGCCTGCATGTGGCGGTATGTAAATGATTATAATCGCCGTCAGGCCAGAAATAAATGTCAGCCTTGACGGGTAAGTATGCGTGTCGGACAGGACTGGCCTGCATGTGGCATTGCATAGGGGATTCAGAACTGACATCTTCAGGGCAGGATTGATACGCCGGATGAGACTATTCACGTCAAAGAGGCCAGACGCGATCGGCCACAGTAGGCTTCGAGCCCAGCGGGGGAGTGGGCAAGGGAGGTACGACCAAACTACCAGTAGACGGTGAATACTGGAGGTTTCGCCGTGAGCGTCGACAGACCGCTTGAGGTCGAAATGCGGGAGATGACATCAAGAACCGCGAAAATCGTCGCTATGAGGGAAAAGTGATAGCAGTGGATTTAGAAACCAATTCAAGACGGGGTTTCTAATGATATAATTGATGGTTTTCAGTTGATCTACCACTAAATCCCAGGAGGATCTTTCTCGAAGTCAAGAAGCTGAGTGTTCGGGAAGGGGACTGTTAAAAGTGCTCTGTACTTTCCGGTGTAAGGTGTTTACGTAATTTCGACTTAAATTCCAGTCACTTAGGCGATGACCTAATTTCTGGCGGAAGATTAATCCAAAGAAAAGCATAGTTAGAAACAAAGAAGAGGGAGCGCTTAGATTTAATGCAAAGAGGCGGCGGAATTAGCATGAAGGAGTTGCGCATGACATAAGACCGATCTCTCGGAGTGAGAATGTCGATGAGCGGACGATCGGAGCTAGAGGTAATGCAAAAAAGGAAGCAGATGCCAGCTTCAAGTCCTCCAACCCACAATAACTTAATGTTCGCTAGCTGACATCTCTGAGTATAAGAAGTGCCGTGTGTGACTAAAGAGAACAGATCCCGGTTGAAAACCCTCTGAACATTTTCGATTTTAGTACGGTCACAGGTATTAATTTAACCAAAGAAAGGACAGAAGTATTCGAGGACTGGAAGAACAAACATCTGATAAAGTCTTAACTTCATTTCCGGAAGGAAAAATTATGCGATATGAATCAACATACGGGCGCGGTTTTGGCAGAGATTCTATCGGCATGAGGTGATAGAGCAAGTTTATTTGTATAACGTAGACCTAGGCCCCTTGTGGCGAAACATTCTGAGAGTGGGTTATTCTGAAAAATTATGGGACCAGGAAGTTTGGCAGGGCCAAAAGACATGAAACCACACTTGCATGATGCAAACTCCATCTGCCATGTTGAACCCCAGCTGCTTAAGCGTAGTAAATTGACATTAATTTTTTCAACACTAATGCTTGCGGTGTCTATATAATATGAGTAACCCCACTTGAGATCTACGGCATTAATAAGAGTTTGAGAAATTCCGAGTCCAGTCGAAATATCATTAAGTTCAGATCAGTTCAGTTCAGTTTATTGAGAGAAATAGGCGTAAGCCTTTGAGTACCCTATTTGCAACGTAAAAAATGTGTGGTGTACAGATAGATGTTCTGGGCTGAAATAGTTCGAACACGCCCATAATGGTGGGACAAAATGAGAAGGAATTACAGGGGGTGAGCTCGACTCCTCATCACTCTTGTTCATTTCGGAACATAAATATGTCCAGATTCTTTTTAAAACTTTGTATGGATGGCGACATCACAACATCTGCGTGAAGCTCATTCCATGGTTTGACCACCCGAACCGAGAAGGAGAACTTCCGTACATCCAGCCGTGCCTGCTGAGTGCGCAGTTTTAACGGGTGACCTCGGAGGTTGGTCGTGGCAGCAAATTCAAAAAAGTCCTCGAAGACCAGACTGCAATCCAAACCCTTTACAATGCGGAAGGCTTGCAAGAGATCTCCGCGAAGTTGCCTGTAACTCAAGGGAAAGAGGTTCAGATTTACTAGGCGATTTGCATAAGGAAAGGAGCTTTGACCCCTGACCATCTTCGTGGCTCTCCTCTGGACTCTTTCGAGGCAGTTTTGATCCACAACAGCCCACGGCCTCCAAGCTTGTATGCCGTACTCTAAATGCGGCCTGACGAATGTTCCGAATGTCTTAGAGAAGGCTTCTTCGTCAAAGTCCATAAACGCACGCCTGATGGCGTACAGTACGGACATTGCGGTTTTTGCCACCCTCGAACAGTGGGCGGATGGTTTTAGGGAACTCGTCGTAAGCACACCGAGGTCCTTTTGGGCTTCGACCTCTTGTAGGGCTGCACCGCCCAGAAAGTAGCCTCTTGTGCTGGCGGATCTGGCTGTGCGGCCTAGGCGAAGTATGCTACATTTGGCAACGTTGAACCACAGGAGCAAACGGTTTGACCACTCCTCCAACCGATTCAGATTCATCTGCAGTCTGTCTTCATCGGCAGGACCCCGAATTACACTCCATATCTTCATGTCATCCGCAAACATTGCTACTTCACAGTCTAAATCTCTTGCGGCATTGTCCACGTAGATAAGGAACAAAATGGGTCCCAGAACTGAACTCTGGGGGACACCACTCTCGACCATAGCCGGATCGGATTTTTCCCGACCGACGCACACAACCTGGCGTCGACCCACAAGGAAGTTTTCGATCCATTTAAGGAAGTTGCCACCGATCCCTATTTTTTTCAGCTTATGTAAGAGCCTTTGGTGTGGCACAGTGTCGAACGCCTTCTGGAAGTCGATGAAGGCTATGTGGACCGCGTGCCTGTCGTCGAGAGCTCGGGTCCAGCTCTGGAGAGATTGCAGCAGGTTTGTCGTGCAGGATCTTCCTTTTCGGAACCCATGTTGGCATTTCGATAGCAGGCCGTGAACTTCCAGGAATTGCATCAGTTCAGTCTTTATGATCCTTTCCATAACTTTGCAGAGAATGCATGTCAAGCTTATGGGCCGGTAATTTGTCGTCGCTGCCCTGTTACCTCCTTTGTGTAGCGGAGTAATATGCGCCAGCTTCCAATCGACAGGAAGTGTTCCAGTGTCAAATGACGTTTGAAAGAGCATCGACAAAGGCACAGAGAGCTCACTGGCAAGTTCCTTCAGAAGCTTGGATGGAATCTCGTCTGGTTCTGGCGACTTCGATTCCTTCAATGCCTCTTATTCTCTTCGGACAATGCCTTCTGAGAAGAGTATATCACTGACGCTTGGAGTCGGCAGTTCTTCTGTGGAGGGAGGAAGGAACCTTGTCTCGGTGGTGTAGACTGATTGGAAAAACTGTGAAAAATACGCAGTTTTATCCCTACTATCAGCGATCTCAACGCCATCAGTAGTCTTTATCAAGGGGATTTGATGCCTGTTCCTTATAGTTCGTCGGAGGTAGCTGAAGAGCAATTTCGGGTTCTGCGTTGCTTTTTGTAGCAAGTTCTTCTCGAATTCCCACCGCGTCTGCATTATCAGCTTCCTCAGTTTGCTCCTCTGTGTCTTGTAGGTTTTGAAGCATTCAGCTTGTCTAGTGACGCAGTATTTTCTCCACAATTTGTGCTTCCTGTTGATTTCTTTCTTGAGGTTGCCATTTAGCCACCCAGGGCCTTTGTTCAGTCTTACACTAGTCAGTGGGCAGCGGCTGTTGATGAGCTGCAGAAGGACATTCTTGAACAGCTCCCAGTCATCGTTGGCACTTCCCGTAAACAGTGAGCCCCAGTCGAGACCGGATAAGTCTGCCCTCATCTGGTTGAAGTCGCCCCGCCAAACATTACGCCTTTTGTGGTCTGGAGTATGTGAAATGGAGAATAACGAATAATCCCCCATAAGCACTACGTGGTCACTTCGGCCAAGGGGAGGCATGGAGACGATCTCGTCTATGCTGTCTGGTGTTTTCGTAAAGACCAGATCCAGGCAATTTGCCCTTTGTCCTTCACGTGTTTTCGTTGGGAACATTACATGTTGTGTGAGGCACGCATTTAATGTTTTGCTCAACAGGCGGTAATCGAATGTCGATTTTGGACCTGACGCTTGGAGGGTATTCCAGTTTTTTCCTGGTGCGTTGAAGTCGCCCATGATCATAATGTTAGGTCGACTGGAAAATTTCTCAAACTGCTCCAATAGTTGAGCGTCGGCGATTCGGTCTGTCCTAGGTGGTCGGTAGACAGTAAGGACATCGAGACACGGGGAACCGGTAGCCTTGATGGTCAACCAGATAGCTTCCGTACTGCACGCAAACTTGGTGGTGTTATCCGACACTGCCAGACGGTCATTCACATACACAACGATACCACCACCCTGACGATGTTCCCTGTCCCTCCAATTAATTTGGTATCCAGGCAAGACTACTTCGTTATCGCTAATATTCCCGGACAGCCAGGTCTCAGTTTCTGCTAAAACATCTGGAGGCAGCTCAACAAGGCAAAGCTTTAGTTCGTCTAGTTTCGATATGAGGCTTTGGGCATTCGTGTACAAGCACCTCAGTTTAGCACCAGCCGAATTTCCCGTTGCATTTGTTACTGCTGAGAGCATTACTCCGTTATCGCGGACGTCGTGTTCTCTAGGCTCTTCCGTTACCTGATTCGTTCCATTTACATGCCTTGTTTCAGTCAGATCACTGGACGCTACGGGCTCACTTGTGTTGGCGCCTTGATCAGGTGGTTCAACGAAGGTGTCTGTTTTACCTGAGTAGCTGTCGTCGTTCGTAGTATTACAGGCTGGTTCCACTGAAACGGCATATATTTCCGAACTACCTTCCCCTTGAAGATAGCCAGATTGTGTTCGCCATCCTTCAGTCTTGATTTTAACTCCAAGACAAGTTCCCGGCGTTTTAACCGTTCCGCTGGTGAATAGTCCGGTTGAAAAAAAACCTGTGTGTGTGTTTCTGAGATCGGTTTTTTTAGAGAGGATAGACTTGATTTGCTTCTTGTTCTCCAGCATAATTTTGAGAGGGCGAGGTGGTTGTGCTACAGTCGTGTCTTCACTCCTTTTTCCTATCCGGAATGCTTTCAGAACCTTTATTTCCATGTCTGCCGGCAGTAAATGATTTAGCAGACCATGAAAAGAAGCAAGGTCCTCTGAGACACGGTCTTCAGTTCTGACTGCATTCGATTCTGACAAACCCTGAATAACCAGACACTGCTGGCGAGCATGGTCCTCCTTACTTTGTCTTTCCGGTGAATGCGCTGCATGTGGGCGAGGACGATTTACGGAGTCATCGCTTGGACGCACACTTTTACTGTCTACCGACTGTCCCGGGCAACCCATCAGGGCTGGCTGGGACTTCAGAATCCTGTCATGGCTTTTCCCTCTCCCCTCTACCCACTGGTTTATGTCTTCACATTCAGATACGTGCTCTGTAGTGCGCTCGGGGTGGTTGCCAGAACAAGAGGGCAACAGTAGACTGGATGACCCAGGTATATCGTTTTCAGGCAGAACAGAAATCCCATCACTTACAGCAAGAGGCTTAGGTAAGATGGATTCCGCGATACGTAATTTTTTTTGCGACATCGCTTAAGACATCGTGCGTAGGAATCGAGTCTCCCTTTATCGGCGGCTTCGTTTTCATTGTCCTGCCGTTACCGGCGTCTGCGGTTTTGGCTGTTGAGTTGCTACTCGTGTTTGAAGATTCCCCCGAGGAGATATTTATTCGCGTTTTTTGCGTTTTGCTCTTCGTTTCTGGGATTCTAACACTGGACACGTTCTGGCCGACTATGGTCTGTTGCACGAGCGTCCTTAAATCAGCAAGCTCCTTTTCCAGTTGTTCTACTTTGATTTGAATATCTGCGCACCCAGCACAAGGCTCGTGTTCGTACCTCACACTTTTTGCGGTATTTACGCTTTTTGCACGCTTTGCTGGTCGTTGGCTGGAGGCGAAGGTAGAGCGAGCACAGGCTCTGGATGCGAAGGACAACTCACCGGACTTATCTTCCAAAGAGGTGCCGTCGCTGGGCGTACTACTACAGTTAGCCTGCTGAGAATCCATAAACTTCGACGTGATATAATAGGTATAATTCCGCTTTCGATGTTATAACGAATACGTCGGCTTATATATGATGAAGTAAAGTGAGTATTTAAAACTCAATAAGCGAAAAAATACTTAAAATCCGATAAATTTTGTTGAATTTAATCAGAAGCGACTTAGCCCTTTCCAGATCTCGTGGGACTTGAATAACTGCAGACCTTGAAGGATTTTGAGCGATTGATTTTCTAGGCTGTATACCGTGAATCGGTTGCGTAGCCAGTTGCGTTGTCAGTTGGACCGTGCTGATAAACAAATTGCACTTAATCCAGGTTCCAGGCGAATTTCGATGCGTGAAAAAATATTCCAAAAATGCACAAAGTTAGTCTGTACGTACGGTTCCAGTATCAATGTCAGAGACTGTAACTGTGGAATGGTATCCAAGTCGAAATTGTCCCAGTTGGAGCGCAGAATAGTTCCGTCGTGCTCAGTTGGACTCAGTTGAATAGAACCCGTAGCCGCATCAGTCAGGGGCAACCGTCACATTCTAATCATGGTCAAATTCTTCACGAAAATGGCTGAGGTGAAATCCTTGCCCAATATGCCGGCGGAAACAGTCGAACAGGCCATCTTTAATAGTTGGGTAATAGATGGGGGGGGGGCAGACTAAATTCATTCGGATCGACGAAATTCGTTCGAAAACGCAGTCCTTCACAATCGCTGCAAATACCTATGGATCAGTAAATCTCACACTACTGCTTACCACCTGCAGGGTAACGGACAATTGGAGCGGACGAATGGGATTTTAATCGGATTGTTAAAAACCTTCGTGCATCTCCAGACCCCTTCACGTGAGATGGCGCGTTACCTGCATGCAAGTTCGCTTACCGCTCCATGACTCACTCCTGGACACTGCAGTCGCCTTTCGCTGCCACATGTGGCCGGGAAATGCGGATATCGGAAGACGTACAGGTATCCCTGGAGAATTACAGTATACTGGTTAGTTCTTATGTAAGTGGATTGCACAATAAGCTGCGTATCACAGCGAAGGAAGCGCGAGCACACCTACGTGGATCGCAAAACGGACAGAAGAATCATTCTGACAGACTTGCGTATATATTGTTGGTGATATCTTATAGCTCAGAGAACATACAGTCCAGCAATAACTACCGAGTAAATTGGTGTTGAGCTGGTCTGGTCCATATTACTGTACCGAAGGTGATCTCCGACAGGACATGTGTAATTCAGGATCACGAGCGACCTTTCATGGCGGAATTCCCGTTCATTTCAATCGACAAACATTTGGTCCCCGATTAGATCAAGGACGGTTCCCCTACTACATTCCAATGAAGAAAGAGCACAATTAACCGATACATAAACTAACAAACACAACGCCGGTTAATTAAAGCAAACAGGTGGCAAACCACAACATGCTCAAAAATTAAACAAATACGAAAATTATAATGGAAACAGGATAGCAAATTACGTCTCATTGCTGACATTTCCAACCGACTATCGTCAGCACTGATCGCTAACCGTACAGTCCACCGGTTGTACAGGCCAAATGACGGACACATCCTTACCGCTATATCTAACTGACTGACACAACCAGACGGTCCATTGAAGACTAGGAGCCATGAAAAATTCAAAGTCTGAAATTTCCAAAACGGGTAACCGTATTCCAAACTGCTCTATGATATTCCCTCCCTCTAAACATCAGCACTTTGTAGCTTTTACACGCGTCGTTTTTCGCATTAGACGTTTAACATGTGGCGTAGCTTCAGTGCTTGTTTTAGTTCCATTGCATACGCGTTAGAAGGTAGTAATCAAACCAATTTTTTTTCAAGAATGAGAACTTAACCTGCACAAGTCGAGAAACCCATTCCCCTCGAAAATTCTCGCCGTGTCGATCTTTTTGGTCGGCAAATATTAATGGAGTCGGTCCACTTTAAAGAACGTTGCCGTAATTCTGTCAATCTTCCAGTAAGCCACCTCGAAAATACGTGTGTACTTCTTACCTTGCTATGGTAGCCAGTTGCCTAAGAATGCGCCTACCTTTGATATTTCTTGCTTAAACTAGTTTACTGATGGCAGTGACCGAAAGTATCATCCAAACGTAATTTTGCAAAACCTAAAGTCAGTAAACTTCGTAGAGGCCGCTGCATCTCATATGAAAATGTGCAACCAATCACCTGATAGCCGGCGGCAACAATCCGCAAATTGCTTCTGTCAGTCTCGCAGGCTTTGGCAGTCAGATACGGTGTCGTAGCGAACAGAAGGCAGATTTTGCAGTAGCCAGTTAGTAATAAAGTGTTTTTACTTACAGGCCAGGTTTGTTAATTCAATAGCAGATGATTTTTCCTCGATGTAGTTGAATAGAACCCATAGGCTCTTAGCAGTGTGTGTTGTCGATATAATTATGCCGACGGATGGTCTTAGATATCTCGATCTAGAAGCTTTACGGGCAGAACGGGGTTGGTAGTTTGGTTAAGTAGGTAAAATGACAGGACACGGAGATGTCGGCCACCAGTGTTAAAAGCGAAATACTAGTTTCACCGTAACTTCACATATCTGTTTAAGTAATCAGACTTTACGCCTTGATCGAATTTGCAAGTCTTGGGCTAGATCACAGCCGCAATGGCCTTCTAGAGATCTCGCCAGGTAGTTGAGTCCATCGGTATTGTGAAATCTGGGAAACTGACAATCGTCCTCTGTGGGAAGCGGCGTCGCTACTCTAGAGTTTGTGGCGGGGCTAATATTTAATTGACAGCCCCCGCCGTGGTAAAAACCACTCCCGTTCATTATTCTGCGTAGAAATGGCTAACTGTTATACCCATGTTGATACTCGCGACGATGCCTGCTAAACTGATGTCGCCTGTTTCTGTTCCTGAAGAAAAGTAATCGAACAACATTGATTCACTACTGTAAAACAGTTTCTGTGCGCTACAGTTGTTGTGATACCTGCATAGGTTACTCAGGAACATCGGAACTACCCTTATAATCTTCAGCTATCGGTCACTTTTCGCCCATTCACCCATTTTGTCGAATAGGATTGATTACTGCTCGAATTCGGACTGCAGATGGGACGCACCGTCGTAGTGAGGGAGGGGTTTTGCAGGGGGCAGCTGCATAGAGACAATGCCCATACATCCAGAAATATTGAGCTGAGCGATTAGGAAATATGTTCTTAGTGGCCCATCGCACGTTTGCTTCGAAGTGGTAGATAACCTAACTTGATCTTAGTGGTTTCTCTGGCTGCTAAATTTCCTTTAACAAATATTGAAAAATTTGACAGAGTTTCTGCATGCTGTCTTCAGTGTTGGCTCGTCCTAGTTACGGTGTTATCTGTCGCGAGTATCGGTTTTTGCTGACTCGCGAGCCTTGCTATTTAATGATGTGATGCTCGGGAGTTCAGGTCTCCAACAGAGCTAATGCTTTGTACACCATTCTTTATGCAAATGGCGTTGACCAGTGTCTAGTATATGAGTGTGTCCCTATTGTAGCCTGCACGCATATGCGAAGCATCGACGCTTCAGTATAGAGCTCGTCCCTCATTCACGCCGGGTTACTTCGCATTGTCACTTCGCAGAAAAGCAAGACAGTTGTTAAAGTCCCCACG
>CACRXP010000585.1:150966-241005 GCA_902702965.1 Spirometra erinaceieuropaei
ATCAAACTCAGAGTTCACATGATTGTCAAGGAATTCTAGTGAAGGAACACTAAGCGCCTAGTTGTGCAAAGGGATGGTAAGTCTCTACTTGTCGTGGCGGTCAAATACCTAAGCTGGTTACTTATTTCCTTCTTCTGCATTCCGACTAGTCATTAAGTGGTCATTGATATGGACGCACACAACCGGCAGGCCATGTGAAACTTCGTCATTTAACTTCTGGAGCGTCTGTGTTGCATAACGAAAGCCGAAGATCATTCAGATTAATTCCTCCAGTCCGGTTGTAGAAGGGACAGCTGTATTGTGGTTACGCTCTATGGTGACATGTATCGGATGAAATGCGCACGTTAGGTTGACCCTCAAATAAACCGATTTACATAAAATGGCTCCAGCGAATTTTTGAAGATTGAGCACTGAGAAACTATCGGGAATGGTGGCGTTGTTGAAGGCACGGTAGTCGTCATATTGTCTTTAGTCGCCTGAATTCGCCTTGGACATCCTATGCAGAGATTACGCCTACTGGCTCTCCGAAGGCCATGTAGAGCTTGCGTGTGTTTAAAGCCCGCATACGTGGCCTGAAGGCGGGTCTGCGCCAGTGTCCATTGTCGAACGGACATAGAAGGACGCGGTGAGCAACATCGTGTTGGACTTCGGAACTGCGGAACGAGTGGTCGATGGTTTTGGTATAAGAAGCTGAGCTCCCGATCTGTATGCAGGACAGGAAAGCTGCAGAAATTTCCAAAAGATATTAATCCGCGAACGAATTGGCCAGTCATGCGGTCGAGCAGTCGGCATCTCACAAGGATATCAATTTTCGACCGTCAGTGTTATCATACGCTCGTAAAAGAGGAGGCTTTGGGCGATCGCAAACCCTCGGGACTCCTGTGCCGCATGCGTTCCCTTCTTGGGAACAGGACCGTCGAGAACAAGTTGTTCAAAAAATGTTCTTAGAACGCCTGCCAACTTCCGTGCAAACAATCTTGGCTTCCGGCTCAGCTGATTTATAAGTTTCAAAGCTCGCCGAAATGAATGATCATATGATATAGATCGAGCGTTTATCTTCCTCGACGTCTGTTTAGATTTCGGAGTCATTCCTTGCATCTTCCTCTGACTTTGTTGAACTGAAGGCGCAGATAGCCCAAAGAGCGACAGCGCTTGCCACTCTGCAGCTGCACCGCTCTCCTGGCCCATTTCGACGTGCCTCTAGCCGAGGCCGTCACCGGTCTCGCTCTAGACCTAGGACCGCCAATCTCTGTTAGCATCACAGGAAATTTGGCGATAAGGCTCGACGCGGTGTCCCACCCTGCCCTTTGAAGTCTCCGCAGGGAAACCCCTCGTCCGGGGGTAAATACGGCCGTTCCCTCTGGCAACCATACCGGTCGCACCTTTTACGTCTGCGACAACAGTTGTGGCAGCCGATTCCTGGTCGACACTGGTGTTCAAACCAGTGTCATTCCTCCTGCCCCAGCAAAATTGGCGTTGCCCTAAATCTGGTACTTTCCTTTAGGCCGTTAACTCATTCCCAACTGCAATCTTTAAATCTTGATGCCTCTCTCTGGATATCGACCTCAGGCGATTATTCCCCTCTGTCTTTGTGGTGGTTTATGTCCATACCGCTATCCTTGGTGCTGATGATTGGCCGCCTAGACCCTCTGGTGAACTTCAGGCAACTTTGACGGTGAGGGTATTTGTGCGATCATGGAGGTAAAGAATTTTATCATCACCAGCTCCTGGCCATCTATCTATCTTTAATCCAAACCCCCGACTGCCCCTTTCGAAGACTTTTGGCCAAATATCCTACTCTCACCAAGCTCCATTTTTCTAACACCTCATTGACCACGATGTTGTTCATCACATTCGCATCACTCACCCACCCCTTTTTTTCTCGTCTCTGTCGTCTCGCGCCCGCGCGCTTTGCTGTCGCCAAGGCCGAGTTTGAGCGCATACTTCAAATGGGCATCATTTGTCAATCTCAAAGCTCATAAGCCTCACCCCTCCACATTGTTCACAAGGCTGTCACTGGCCACTGGCCTCTGGCGCCCCCCACAGTAACTATAGGGCCTTGAGCAACTTAACTGTCCCAGACCGCTATCCTGTTCCTAATATTCAGAACTTTACAGGAGTCCTCAACAACAAAACTATTTCCTCAAAGATTGACTTTGTCCGGGCACTTCATCAAATTCCGATTGAAAATGAGGATGCCCCAAAACGGCAGTTACGACGCCTTTTCGCTTGTTCGAATTCCCTCGCATGTCTCTCAGACATTTAAATGCATTTTTGATCACGTTTTGCGTGGACAACCTTTTCTATATTTTGCATTGACAATGTCCAACTCCACATTCCAGGTGCTGAAGAACATCTCCAACACCCTAAATTGCTTTCCAACCGTTTTCAGAACTTTGGCATCACACCACATCCTGTCGAATATGTCTTAGGAACTACTTCTCTTGACTTATTAGATCACTACGTCAACTCCAGTGGCATTCGCCCGCTACCCGCAAAGGTCGCTGTCGTCTGCGACTTTCCATCCCCTACCTCTAAATATCAGCTGCAGCGCTTTCTCGGTAGGGTGAACTTTTGTCGCGGTTCCTCCCAAACTGTGGTTATATCATCCTCTCGTTGACCAACTTCCTCGTAGGTTCTAAGCGTACCTTTGAACTTACACAGGGGGCGCGCACCTCATTCGAGAAGGTCAAACCCCTTCTTGCTGATAATACCATCCTCACTGACTGTCATGCTGAAGCACCCATTTCTCTGATGGTCGATGCTTCCAAGGTTACTGTTAGCTCGGTTCTCGAACAACATCTCGCAGATTCAACTGCGCCTTCGGTCTTGTTCTCAAGAGACCGAGATCTGTTACGACATTTTTGGACGGGGACTTCTTGCCGTCTTTCTTGCTGTAAAATACTTTCGGCATTTCAGTCAGTCAGTCAGTGTATTTGAGGGAAATAGGCTTACGCCTTTGAACTCCCTATTTGTACATAAAAAATCGATAAACAAGCAAAAATGTGAAGAAATTACAGCATTAAGTGAATGCATACATTGATTCACATATGTCACTAGTCACATGGTTATAAAGTCACACAGTCCGCTTGTTGCTGCAGCATATATCTGTCAAGGCGACATTTAAATGTCTCCACAGATTGAGACATAACAACCGTCTCGGGCAGGTTATTCCACGGTTCCACGACACGGTTGGAGAAGAAATATTTTCTCACATTCAGTCTACCCTGTGGCACACGTAGCTTTAAGGGATGTCCCCAGAGTTTAGTTGTTGTGGAGCGTTGGAAAACGTCATCGCACCGAAGGGCACAATCCAAGCCGCGCACGATACGGAAAGTTTGTATCATGTCTCCGCGCAACTGCCTATAACTCAGAGGATAGAGATTATGGTTAGTTAATCGGATCTCGTATGGCAGTGCACTTTGACCTCTTACTAATTTTGTGGCTCGCCTCTGCACCCTTTCGAGCAGATCGTAATCCTGGTGCGTCCACGGTCTCCAGGCCTGAATTGCGTATTCGAGATGGGGCCTTATAAACGTGCCGAAGACTTTGGTGAAGCAGTCTTCATCGAAAACTACGAATGCCCGCTTGATGGCATTTAGCATTGACGTTGCGGCCTTGGCCGCCTTACAGCATTGTGTAGAAGGCTTTAGGCTGTCCGCAAGCCAAACTCCGAGATCTTTCTGAGTTTCTGCTTCTCGGAGTGGCATTCCGTTCAGATGGTATTGCCGCGTACTAGGGCTCTGATTTCCGAGGCGCAGAATGGTGCATTTGTTCAAATTGAAGGACAAGAGCCATCTGCGGGACCACTCGTCCAACCGACAAAGATTTTCTTGGAAGTTGGTCTTATCGGCAGCATTCTGGATGACTTTCCAGATTTTTATGTCATCCGCAAACATGGCACAATCACAGTCCAACCCATCTACGCAATCATTGATGAACAAGAGAAAGAGAGTTGGTCCGAGCACCGAGCCTTGTGGGACCCCACTCTCTATGAATGTGCACCTTGATCGCTGTTGTTCTACGCAGACAATTTGGGAGCGGCCGACAAGGAAATTTTCGATCCATTTGAGAAGTTTGCCACCGATGCCCATAATTCTCAACTTGTGTAGGAGACGCTGGTGCGGAACACTGTCAAACGCCTTCTGAAAATCAATATAGGCAACATGCACGGTGTGTTTTGCGTCCAGTGCTCGTGTCCAACTTTGCATTGTGTATAGCAAGTTCGTAACACATGATCTTCCCCTACGGAAACCATATTGTGTATTGGACAAGAGGTTGTGGGTTTCCAAGTAAGCCATCAACTCCTTTTTGATTGTTTTCTCCATCACTTTGCAGCAGATTGATGCCAGACTGATGGGTCTGTAGTTTGTTGCCTGAGCACGACTACCGCTTTTGTAAAGAGGTGTAATGTGGGCCGTCTTCCAGTCTGTGGGAAGAATTCCAGCATCAAACGATTTCTGGCACAGAAAGGATAGTGGCTTGGCCAGCTGTTGGGCAAGCTCAAAGAGCAGCTTTGCTGGGATCTCGTCCGGACCGGGAGATTTACATTCCTTCAAGCTTTTCAGTTCTTCCAAAATCGCTTCTTCTCGAAACACAATATTTTCGATAGTGGGATCTCTCATGTTCTCAGAATTAGATGGGATAAAGTCCGCTTCTCTTGTGAAAACGGATCGGAAAAATTGAGAAAAGTGCTCAGCCTTATTTGTACTGTCCGATATCTCCAAGCCGTCATCACCCCTCATAACAGGAATGGGATTCCTGTTACGTGTGCTTTTCCGCAAATAGCTGTAGAGCAATTTCGGATTTTTAACGGCTCGGTGGAGCAAATTACTCTCAAAATCCCGTCGCCTCCTGAAAATCAGACTTTTCACCTTATTTCTTTGAATTTTGTTTTCTGTAAAAGCTGCATTATTGTTGTTCTCGCGAAATTTTTTCCATAACCTACCTTTCTTGTTGATCTCCCTTTTGAGTTCTCGTGTAAGCCACTGAGGGCGGTTGGATGTCCTAGGCTTTGATAAGGGACAGTGGTTCTTCATTAGATGCAGTAAACGATCCTTGAATAAATTCCAGTCCTCGTTAACGTTTCCGGAGAAGAGAACATCCCAGTCTATGTGTGATGCCTCAGCTCTCATTTGGCAAAAGTCCCCTTTCCATATATTTGGCCTCGTATTGTCGTTTGTACACGGTTCAGAATACAGCAAGTACTCGCATAAAAGCACTGCATGATCACTTCGACCGAGCGGGGGTAGGTAGTACACCTCGTCTATACTGTCAGGATCTTTGGTAAAAACGAGGTCCAGACAACTGGCCTGTTGCCCTCCACGAGCTCTAGTTGGAAACAGGACATGTTGCGTGAGTAGAGCTTCTAGAGTTGTCTTTAGTAGATGGTAATCGAAGGTATTCATCGAGCATTTCGCATACATATCGCTCCATTGAATGCATGGTGCATTAAAATCCCCCATGATAACAACGTCTGGTCGGCTGGCGATCTCTTTTATGCTTTTCAGTAGACAAGTATCTGGGTTGGGATCCGCCTGCGGGGGGCGGTAGATAGTTAAGACTTAGAGGGACTGAGATCCCCGCGCCTTTATAGTCAGCCAAATTGCCTCTGTGTCGTTAGAAATCTTGTTGGTCGGAAGTTCAAAATCTTCACTGATCAAAAACAATAATTTTATAATAATTTTTTTATTAAAGACCCGTCAAAGTCCCATCAAAGCAAGTAAAAATAAATTAACATAAGAATTTTAGACGAGTTAGGCAGAATCTGTACAAAATGCAATTCATAGTTTTTGAGTTTGTAGTCCGTTAAGAAGAATGACGAGCGAGCGGTGAAAAAAACTCCACTTAAAAATTTAACATGATTGGATTCATTTTACAGGAGAAAAAACCTCGCTTAATAATAGTAACGGAAAAGTGCAGGCAGAACTGGCCTGCATGTGACAGTATATAACTGATTATAATCGGACATCGTCAGGGCAACAAGAAATGTCAGCCTTTAGGGGTACGTATGCGTGTCGGACAGGACTGGCCTGCATGTGGTATTGCATACGGGATTCAAAACGGACATCTTCAGGGTAGGATTGATACGCCAGATGAGACTACTCGCGTCACAGAGGCCAGACACGAGGAACCCAGACGCGATCGGCCACAGTAGGCTTCGAGCCCAGTCGGGCGGTAGGCAAGGGAGGTACGGCCAAACTACTAATAGACAGCGAATACTCAGGGTTTCGCCGTGAGCGTCGACAGACCACTTGAGGTCGAAATGAGAGAGATGAAATCAAGAACCGCGAAAACCGTCACTATGAGGGAGGAGTGATAGCAGTGGATTTAGAAACAAATTCAAGACGGGGGTTCAAATGATATAACTGAGGGTTTTCAGTTGATCTACCACTAAATCCCAGGAGGATCGTTCTCGAAGTTAAGAAGCTGAGTGTTCGGGAAGGAGACCGTTAAAAGTGTCTCTATACTTTCCGGTGTTAGGTGTTTGCGTAATTTCGACTTAAATACAAGTTAATTAGGCGATGACCTAATTTCTGGCGGAAGATTAATATAAAGAAAAGCATATTTAGAAGCAAAGAAGAGAGAGCGCTTAGACTTAGTGCAAAGAGGTGGCGGAATCAGTATGGAGGAGTTGCGCATGGCATAAGACCGATCTCTCGGGGTGAGAATTTCAACGAGCGGAAGATCGGAGCTAGAGGTAATGCAAAAAAAGGAAGCAAAGGCCAGCTTCAAGTCTTCTAACCCACAATAATTTAATGTTCGCCAGCTTACATCTCTGAGAATAAGAAATACCGGGTGCGACTAAACAGAACAGATTCCGGGTGAAAACCCTCTGAACATTTTCGATTTTGGTACGGTCACATGTGTTAATTGAATCAAAGAAAGGACAGCAGTATTCGAGAACTGGAAGAACAAACATTTGATAAAGTCTTAGCTTCATTTCCGGAAGGAAAAATTATGCGATATGAATCCACTTATCGACGCGGCTTTGGCAGAGATTCTATCGGCATGAGGTGATAAAGCTAGTTTATTTGTATAACGTAGATCTAGGTTCTTTATGGTGAAGCATTCTGAGAGTGGGTTATTCTGAAAAATTATGGGACCAGAAACTTTGGCAGGACCGAAAGACATGAAACCACACTTTTATGATGAGAACTTCATCTGCCATGTTGCACCCCAGCTGCTTAAGCGTAGAAAATCGGCATTAATGTTTTTCTACACAAACGTTTGAGGTGTCCATCCAATATGAGTAACCACACTTGAGGTCATCGGCATAAATAAAAGTTTGCGAAATTCCGAGTTCAGTCGAAATATCCTTGATGTACAGAAGGAAGAGTAGCGGACCCAGAACCGTGCCGTGAATTACGCCACTCGTGATCGAGTGAGGTGTCGAGTAGCCACTACTGACCAGGACTTTCTGATGTCGGTTGGACAGATAGAACCTGATGAAATCGAGTAGAGGCGGCCAGATGCCGAGAGCTTCCAATTTTACTAAAAGACGTCTATGGGGCACCTTGTCGAAGGCTTTGCTAAGATCAGAGTAGATAACTGCTGTTAATTAACAAGAAAAGTGATTATATAAGGAAATGCCAAGTGGCAAGTTCGCAGGATCGTTTAGGTCAAAATCTATGCTGACTAGAGCTCAGAAGACGACAAGCTGGACAGAAGTCAAGAATTTCATTGAAAATTATCCTTTCGAGAAGCTTTGTTAGGGACAGTGTTTTGTGCACACCCCGATAGTTATTAACATCGGACCGAGATCCAAACTTGATGAAAGGAATGATAATTGACGTCTTCCATGTTTCAGGAAAAGTCCTTCTGAAATATAAACTGAGAATAAATGACGAAGCAATATGAGAAGGTCGGATGCTTATTTAATAATCGAATTCGGAATCCCGTCCGTTCCTGAACAGTGTGAGTATTTCAAATGGCTTATGTGTTTCTTACTGAGATCTGCGGAGACGTCGATTGTACTCAGTGTTCTACCTAAAAGTGAGCGAAAGAAAGGGACCGGTTCGGGCTCAGTATTAAAGTGTTTTGCAAAGAAGGCATTAAACAACACCGCCTTGTCAGTGTCATCGATGAGGAAGACTTTGTCATCATTTAGCAGGGGTGGAAGTTCGTTATCACACTAAGAGGAGGATCGATTACGGAAGCTGTTGGCGACGGATTTGCCAGGGTTCGAATCACTGAGTGCAAGTGATTCTCGTTGCCTCTCGCGCGTTTGGCGCATCCTTGATGCCATCCCAAAAATCTCTGTGATTCTAAGATGAACTGATAATGAACTAGTGGATGGGTCACGCAGCTGCCGTCTCAGCTTTTTTAGTTTGTTGTGAAGAAAATGAGGAACAAGGGAATCTGTAGAATTAGGCTTCAGATATATACGCGGCACAAAGTCTAGGATGCCCTTGGAAACATTGGACATGACGTCTCAAAGAATGGTTGCATCGCTACAGGAGAGGAAGCCGCACCAATCCAAAGATCTAATATAGTTATTTATTAAGTCGCTATCTACACAATCGTAGTTCATGTAAGTCCGAAGGACGCTGGTCTTTTTTGAAAAGCAAGCGGTAAGCAACAATGAATTAATACGTGCTCACAGTCAAAGAGGTCCTTTTTGAAAGCAGCAAAAAGCGGAGCAATGTCACTGGTAAAGATTAGATCTAAAGTGTGATTATCTCTTGTGGGAGAGCGCACCATTTGGGACCAGTTAGAAAAATTGACAATACCTTGAAAGGGCTGGAATCTAGGTGGACAGATACTGTAAAGCCAGTCTATTTCAGGAAGATTAAAATCCCCGGTGATTATTTTAACATCGAAAGCAGTTTCGAAACCAATTAAAAGATTTCACTGAGTTGTGAATCATCACTGGCTGAAGAATTTGGGGGATTGTAGATAAGCCAATAATTGCCTTTCTTTGCGGCGACAGAATAACAGATGCAAAGCAGAAGTTGCTCGTGAAGGAGGAGACATCCAGGTAACAGGGAGTGTGCTTGGGGTGAGATTTATGGTAAAGAAGACAATCACCCCCACGCCTAGTCGTGCGGTCTTGACGGTAAAAATCGAAGTCATCTATGAGAAGGGCAGAGTCAGGAACTAGAGAATGGGTCCAAGATTCCGTTAAACATATAATATCAGGCGTCATTTCGAAAGAAATTGCTCTGATTTGGGCCATCTTGTTTTTAACAGATCAAGCATTCAAGAATATAATATCTAATGTGTTTCGAACAGCAATGCTATTGGTGACGGCATTTTAAAAAAATGGAGGCGGATATGAAAGCTGTGAATTAATGATGCTTGGAGAATAAGTACCAGTTAGTCTAGAGTTATTGACGTACGGGGAGTCAGCAAGAGAAGGCTGAGTATGAGACCTAAAGGATGTGGGGATATGGTTTTCGAACATTGGAATGCTAGGGGAGTTAGAACATGGATAGGCTTGTTGGTGGTTAAATTGTGAAGGAGAGGGAGGAGGAGGTAGTCTAGAAGGAAGGTGGAGGCTGGTGTGGGAGGGTAGGCATCTATAAGAATAGAATGGTGGGAAACTAGTTCTAGGTTGGAAGTCAAGGGAGTTAGGTAGACTTACCTGAGAGCTGTTGGCCCTAAGTGGTGGGAAGCCTGAACTAGGTTGGGGCATAAATGACTTTGGGCAATTCACGTACGAATTATTTGCTGGATATATAATAGGGCTTTGTTCAGTTCAGTTCAGTTCAGTTTATTGAGGGAAATAGGCGTAAGCCTTTGAGTACCCTATTTGCAACGTTAAAAATGTGTGGTGTACAGATAGATGTTCTGGGCTGAAATAGTTCGAACACGCCCATAATGGTGGGACAAAATGAGAAGGAGTTACAGGGGGTGAGCTCGACTTCTCATCGCTCTTGGTCATTTCGGAACATAAATATGTCAAGATTCTTCTTAAAAATTTGTATAGATGGTGACATCACAACATCTGTGGGAAGCCCATTCCATGGTTTGACCACCCGAACCGCGAAGGAGAACTTCCGCACATCCAGCCGTGCCTGCTGAGTGCGCAGTTTCAACGGGTGACCTCGGAGGTTGGTCGTGGTAGCAAATTCAAAAAAGTCTTTGAAGGCCAGATTGCAATCCAACCCCTTTACAATGCGGAAGGCTTGCAAGAGATCTCCGCGAAGTTTCCTGTAACTCAAAGGAAAGAGGTTCAGATTTACTAGGCGGGTTGCATAAGGAAAGGAGCTTTGACCCCTAACCATCTTCGTGGCTCTCCTCTGGACTCTTTCGAGGCAGTTTTAATCCACAACAGCCCACGACCTCCAAGCTTGTATGCCGTACTCTAAATGCGGCCGGACGAATGTTCCGAATGTCTTAGAGAAAGCTTCTTCGTCAAAGTCCATAAACGCACGCTTGATGGCGTACAGTACGGACATTGCGGTTTTTGCCTCCCTCGAGCAGTGGGCGGATGGTTTTAGGGAACTCGTTGTCAGCACATCGAGGTCCCTTTGGGCTTCGACCTCTTGTAGGGCTGCACCGCCCAGAAAGTAGCCTCTTGTGCTGGCGGATCTGGCTGTGTTGCCTAGGCGAAGTATGCTACATTTGGCAACGTTGAACCGCAGGAGCCAACGGTTTGACCACTCCTCCAACCGATTCAGGTTCATCTGCAGTCTGTCTTCATCGGCAGGATCCCGAATTACACTCCATATCTTCATGTCATCCGCAAACATTGCAACTTCGCAGTCTAAATCTCTTGCGGCATCGTCCACGTAGATAAGGAACAAAATGGGTCCCAGAACTGAATCCTGGGGGACACCGCTATCGACCATAGCCGGATCTGATTTTCCCCGACGGACGCACACAACCTGGTGTCGACCCACAAGGAAGTTTTCGATCCATTTAAGGAAGTTGCCACCGATCCCTATTTTTTTCAGCTTATGTAAGAGTCTTTGGTGTGGCACAGTGTCGAACGCCTTCTGGAAGTCGATGAAGGCTATGTGGACCGCGTGCCTGTCGTCGAGAGCTCGGGTCCAGCTCTGGAGAGATTGCAGCAGGTTTGTCGTGCAGGATCTTCCTGCTCGGAACACATGTTGGCATTTCGATAGCAGGCCGTGAACTTCCAGGAATTGCATCAGTTCAGTCTTTATGATCCTTTCCATAACTTTGCAGAGAATGCATGTCAAGCTTATGGGCCGGTAATTTGTCGTCGCTGCCCTGTTACCTCCTTTGTGTAGCGGAGTAATATGCTCCAGCTTCCAATCGACAGGAAGTGTTCCAGTGTCAAATGATGTTTGAAAGAGCATCGACAAAGGCACGGAGAGCTCACTGGCAAGTTCCTTCAGAAGCTTGGGTGGAATCTCGTCTGGTCCTGGCGACTTCGATTCGTTCAATGCCTCTAATTCTCTTCGGACAACGCCTTCTGAGAAGAGTATATCACGGACGCTTGGAGTCGGCAGTTCTTCTGTGGAGGGAGGAAGGAACCTTGCCTCGTTTGTGTAGACTGATTGGAAAAACCGTGAAAAATACGCAGCTTTATCCCTACTATCAGCGATCTCATCGCCATTAGTAGTCTTTATCAAAGGGCTTTGATGCCTGTTCCTTGTAGTTCGTCGGAGGTAGCTGTAGAGCAATTTTGGGTTCTGCGTTGCTTTTTGTAGCAAGTTCTTCTCGAATTCCCGCCGCGTCCGAATTATCAGCTTCCTCAGTTTGTTCCTCTGTGTCTTGTAGATGTTGAAGCATTCAGCTTGTCTAATGACGCAGTATTTTCTCCACAATTTGTGCTTCCTGTTGATTTCTTTCTTGAGGTTGCTATTTAGCCACCCAGGGCGTTTGTTCAGTCTTACACTAGTCAGTGGGCAGTGATTGTTGATGAGCTGCAGAAGGACATTCTTGAACAGCTCCCAGTCATCGTTGGCACTTCCCGTAAACAATGAGCCCCAGTCAAGACCGGATAAGTTACCGGTGCGCTGGACAGAGAATTATTTGGGGATATAATCGGAGCCGCGTGATTTGTAGACGTGCTGGGCTGTAAAGCCTTGGTAGATCTAGGAGAAGGCGGCGTACCCCTAAATGGAACTGTACTACTAGAGATCCTGCATTCCTGTTCTAACAGCAGGCGGACGGCATGGAACGAGTGATTTAATATTTATGTCGATCGGTCACCCAGGAAGAATGATGGTATTATGTAACCAGGAAGCAAATGCTTGCGTTCACCTTCTTCGTACAAGAATACCGACCATTTTGCAATGCTTCAAACTTCTCATCCGAAATGGACACAGTTCCTTGACCTAGCCACGCAACTTTATGAATGCCGAGGGTTAGGTCAGGCAATGGTAAGACCGACTGGCAAGATTTTAATTCGGCTGCAGCAACCGGCAAGTACGCCAGCAAAACAATGCCAACGCCCTCTCGAGGAAGTCGCATCGTCCCTATGGCGAATGCCTATCTTATACAGCCATCAGCATCAACACCGTGACACTCCACGAAGATCAAAGCCGTATTTTGACTCAGGCTCAGCAGAAGGATCCACAAATAGGCCCTAGCTACTACAGAAAGCTAAGCGAATCGCGGCCTCCGAGTGGACACTAACTTCGGCGTTTTAGGTACGAGACGAGCTGCATGCACACCGTGTGGGGTGAACTTTCCATGGATAATGAAATATTGTCCTACCGCGAAGGTGATCAGTACCCCGGCGTTTTGTTCTACCCATATCCGTTACGGACGATTTTATCATTCGAATACGCCCTCAGTTAGGGCTCGCTGGAATCCAGAAGACCGAGTGCGCTGTGAAAACGAGATACTACTACTCAAATTTAAAGCATTCCGTGGGCGAATTTATTCGGTATTACACCTAGTGCAACGAACTTAAGCCACCACCAAGACTGAGCAGAGCGTCTCTTCGGCCAATCTCGATTGGACACCTCAACGAACACGGCGTATACATAATCGAATCCGTAGCCACATCGGTCAGGGGTTACCGCTACATTCTAATCATGGTTGAATTCTTCACGAAAATGGCTGAGGTGAAACCCTTGCCCAATATGCCGGCGGAAACAGTCACGCAGGTCATTTTAATGGTTGAGTATTAAATGCGGGGGGGGGGGCTCCAGACTAAATTCATTCGGATCGACGAACTTTATTTGAAAACGCAGTTCTTCACAGTCTCTGCACGTGCCTTCGGATCAGTAAGTCACACACTACTGCTTACCACACGCAGGGTAACGGACAATTGGCGCGGACGAATGGGATGTTGATCGGATTGTTAAGAGCCCTCGTGGATCTCCAGACCCCTTCACGTGGATAGGCGCGTTACCTGCATGCATGTTTGCTTACCTCTCCACTATTCACTACTGGACACTGCGATGTCTATTCGCCGCCACATGTGGCCGGGAAATGCGGATACCGGAAGACGTACAGGTATCCCTGGGGAATTATCGGATACCGGTTAGTTCTTATGTCATTAGATTGCATAGGAAGCTGCGTATCGCAGCGAAGAAAGCGTGAGCACACTTACGTGGATCCCAAAACCGACAGAAGGATCACTGTGACAGACTTGCCCATATGTTGTTCGTGATATCTTATAGCTCAGAGAACATACGGTCCAGCAGTAACTACGGAGTAAATTGGTGTTCAACTGGTCTGGTCCATATTACTGTACCGAAGGTGATCTCGGACAGGACATGTGTAATTCAGGATCGCGAGCGACCTTTCACGGTGGAATTCCCCGTTCATTTTAATGGACAAACTTTGGGATGCAAGCCCCCTGAATCTGGTCCCCGATCAGATCAAGGACGGTCTGATTACTACAATATACTGAAGCAGAGAGCACAATAAACCGATACACAAACTAACAAGCACAACGTCGGTTAATTAAAGCAAACAAGTGGCAAAGCACAACATGCTCAAAAATTAAACAAATACGAAAATTATAATGGAAACAGGATAGTAAATTACGTTTCACTACCGATATTTCCAACCGACTATCGCCAGTACTGACCGTTAACCGTACAGTCCACCGGTTGTACAGACCACATGGCGGACACATCCTTACTGCTATATCTAACCGACTGACACAACCAGACGGTCCATTAGAGGTTGGGAGCCACGAAAAATTCAAAGCTTGAGCGAGCTGCCTGAAATGTCCAAAACGGGTTACCGTATTCCAAACTGCTCTATGATGTTCCCTCCCTCTAAACATCAGCACTTCGTAGCTTTTATACGCGTCGTTTTTCGCATCCGACGCTTAACATGTGGCGTAGCTTCAGTGCTTGTTTTAGTTCTATTGCATACGCGTTAAGGGGTAGTAACCAAACATAATTTTGCAAAACCTAAAGTCAGTAAACTTCGTAGAGGCCATTGCATCTCATATGAAAAAGTGCAACCAATCACCTGATAGCCGGCGGCAACAATCCGCAAATTGCTTCCGTCAGTGTCGCAGGTTGTGGCAGTCAGATACGGTGTAGTAGCGAACAGAAGGCAGATTTTGCAGTAGCCAGTCAGTAATAAAACGTTTTTTTTTCTAGGTGTGCATCTACAGGCCAGATTTGTTAATTCAATAGCAGATGATTTTACCGCGATGTAGCTGCATAGAACCCATAGATTCCTAGCAGCGTGTGTTGTCTGTATAATTATCCCGACGGATGGTCGTAGATATGTTGACCTAAAGGCTTTACGGGTAGAACGGGGTTGGTAGTTTGGTTAAGTAGGTCAAATGACAGGACACGGAGATGTCGGCCACCAGTGTTAAAAGCGAAATACTAGTTTCACTGTAACTTCACATCTCTTATAGTAATCAGACGTTACGCCTTGATCGAATTTGCGAGTCTTGGGCCATATCATAGCCGCAATGGCCTTCTAGAGATCTCGCCAGGTATTTAAATCCATCGCTATCGTGAAATCTAGGAAACTGACAATCGTCCTCTGTGGGAAGCAGCGTCGCTGCTCTAGGGTTTGTGGCGGGGCTAATATTTAACTGACAGCCCCCGACGTGGTAAAAACCACTCCCGTTCATTATTCTGCGTAGAAATGGCTAACTGTTATGCCCATGTTGATATTCGCGACGATGTCTAATAAACTGGGCAATCGAACAACATTGATACACTACTGTAAGACAGTTTCTGTGCGCTACAGTTGTTGTGATACCTGCATAGGTTGCTCAGGAACATCGAAACCACCCTTATAATCTTCAGCTGTCGGCCACTTTTCGCCCATTGACCCACTGTGTCGAGGAAGATTGATTACCGCTCGAATTCGGACAGCAGATGGGACGCTCAGTCGTAGTGAGGGGGGGGGTTTGCAGGGGGCAGCTGCATACAGACAATACCCATACATCCAGAAATGTTGAGCTGAGCGATTAGGAAATATGCTCTTAGCGGCTCATCGCGCGTTTGCTTCGAAGTGGTAGATAACCTAACTTGATCTCTGTGGTTTCTCTGGCTGCTGAATTTCCTTTAACAAATATTTAAAAATTTGATAGAGCTTCTGCACGCTGTCTAGAGTGTTGGCTCGTCTTAGTTACGATGTTATCTGCCGCGAGTATCAGTTTTTGCTGACTCGCTAGCCTTGCTATTTGATGATGCGATGCTCGGAAGTTCAGGTCTCCAACAGAGCGAATGCTCCGTACGCCATTCTTTATGCAAATGGTGTTGACCAGTGTCTAGTATGAGTGTGTTCCTATTGTAGCCTGCACGCATATGCGAACTTCGACGCTTCAGTATAGAGCTCGTCCCTCATTCACGCCGGGCTACTTCGCATTGTCACTTCGCAGAAAAGCAAGACAGTTGCTAAAGTCCCCACGGATGCACTTAACGGTTTCCCTGTATTGAATTTTGATAACCATAAACTGCGAAGATGGAATGGCTACTGTTAACGTCTTGCGTCGTAAGAGCAGTCGTACTGTTTTGAGAAGTTGGTCTGAACTAAAATCACTGTCCTTAGCTCCACGTATTGCGTACCAGTTGACAACCGCACATAACCAGAACATGTTTACACGAATGTAGCAATATATACTGGGGGCATTCGTCTTTTGGAGGTCTAATCAGTTGCTGAGACCGGTCGTTATCATCTCATTGATTGCCGTAGATAATTCGTTGAGCACATGATGGGTCGTTGATTCAATTTTTCCGGTGCACTTGTTTCAGTCCCGTATAACAATTTTGATGCTACTAGAGAACGTACGGAGTATAGTTTCGTGCAGGCGATAGTAAGATTAGTATTTCCATTACCATCCGCGCCGAGAGTTGATACATAGGTTACTGCATTTATTTTGGTAGTTGTGCCTTTAGTCAACTGTGGGGGATAGGTTCCTATGTAATTTTAGTAAGTATCCGAGGACTTGGCATACTCTTGGTTGCTGCACTGAATTTCGCCACACAGAGCGATTGTATTTGTAACAGAGCACGAAGGAAACAGCTCGTTGACTTTGTTGGATGTTCTTGGTTGCGGGCAGAGACTCAGTGGTCGGAAAGCGATTTGGCGAGGCAGTGCCTCTAACTTATGCAGTTTAATCAGATGGAAGGGAAAAGTAGCCCAGTTTTATGCCTCTGTTATAGTGCGCTCTCAGCAATTGCTCTCTCTGAGGCGATGTAAAGCAGGATGTTTTTTTTACCAGACGTCAATGAGGAACGGTACTCGGAAATTTGTCCAGCACATTGGCACCCTGCGGATGCAAAATCTACAAGAGTTGTTAGTTCCTTATAAACCTGTGAATATTTACGTGTCACCTGAAGGTTGAGCGTCTCCATCACGATCAAGCGGACACTGTTGCTCGATCGATCGGCCGTATATATTCAGTGTGATCTATTAAAGGTGCCTTGCCCATGCATGTCGGCTCCGTTTATGTCTTAACTATGTGATCAGAGATCCCAGCAGAGGCAGTTGACAAAGCGTCCAGTTGAACAGTCCAACACGACTGTTGACAAGCTAAGTCACAAAATACTATACTGACACTAGCTACACTGCGTATACGTTACCAGCGCCTAAGATGTTAATCAACTCAAGCATGAACTTCTGCAGTACCAAAAACTTTGGAAATATGAAGGAGTTCACGAAAGCTGTATGCACTTGGTTCAAGTGATTAATTGTAGTCTGCACGGGGACCGACTGATGTTAATGCCCCAACATCGCTTGAATCCATAAAATACATCCAACCATCAACCGTGCCTCATTCTTACTTTAAGACGCTCTTTTTCGGCGCCCTCCTTCCCACCATCCAAGCGAGACGGGTATTCACTACCGCTATTGCATATCACATTTTGACTGGTCGGTACTGACATCATGCATCGCCAGTTTTCAGAAAATGTACAAACTATCGGTCACGGGATTGTATATTCTGTGGTTTTCGAAGATACTTTGCTCGTGTCCGACGTATCGGACGTAAATGGTGTCGTGGCTAGTGCCTTTCTAAGCCTAACGATCAACAGCAGCAGATATAGCAAGCCGGACTAACTTCCTTATCCAACGGCAAAGATCGAATAACATTGGCCATTCCAGTCTTTCTTGTCTTTGTCGGTAATGTTAGACTAACATTGGTCCCATGACCCACCAGGTATCTTGACGGACTGTGTCGAGACAGGTTTTTAATCGATCTTTTTTGTTTTTTCCCAGCTAGACAATCATAATAGTGGGCCCATAAGTAGGATGACGGTGAAGGTGCCCAAATCACCTTAGTTGCCTTTCTTCAATGGCCTGTGATATTCTCGTAAAGTTGTTGCAGAAAGTGCGAGTTGTCATTCGAGACGAAGTTTGTGTACTGCGTTCAATCGTTTTCAAGCAACGACGGCTGAATACCTAGTTTTCACTCGGTATCACTGCGCACAACCCAACATTAATAGCTGTAATGGAGGGTTGGCGGGATGTAAACCCTGTACTGAAAAACCTTTACGGCAATTAGGATATCCTGACGGGTCGACGGGCCTTTTGGGGGACTTCGAACTGCATATATTTGAATAGCGCCGTCTTTTCTCTGTCCTTTTATTAACCACATGACACAGAGGTGTTTTAACCGCTCAACATCTTCGAGCTGACAGATCTTAATCACGAGAGCGCCCTTCCCCTGACCAGGCATGCAGATAAGGACTTTGTTGTTCCAGCGTTTATGGATAAACCGACTGTTTTAACGACCTCGTTTACCCGAGGCACTACGCTCTGCGAAACAATCATAGCTTGACAGTGGCAAGTGGGTATTGTCAGTGTAATCATCCCATCAGTCAGAGTCCTGGTGTGTGTCCGATGCCGTGAAAATCGCTAACAGCCCCTTCACGAATCTGGCCAGTGATGCAGCCTAGTAGAATAGCCGATAGGATGCAGCTTTTCGACTGCCAGACCGAATTTTTGAACGTATACAAGAAAGCAGACAGTGGAGGAGCGTTAGCAGGTCCTGGTCACATGTAGGTTCTTCTGATAAATCCTTTAGCTCCATAGTTGCCCACGGTGACTCATGATGAATGGGCTCAGATGATGCAACGCAGTCAACAAAACAGATGAGAGACAAAATCAGGTTAACGGTAGTGTTAATAAAATTCCACAGGAGCGTGCATGTATGCCAGTGGTACGCAGGCCCTTATACTATTGCGAGTTTTAAGTAAACATTGGCAGTCAGTAAAGGTGAAAGTTGGCAGCAATACCAGTCGCCTACTTCAAAATTCGGCTTTTCTGACTACAGTCGATCTCGTGGAGCCCATTACTGGCATTTGAGGCTTTCTCAATAGGAAAAGTGAAATAGGACATCATAACCAGTGTTAAAACCCACAAGCTGCCTTCACAAACTAGATTTTCTAAGTCATAGCAGCACAAGTCCTCCTAACAGGCACCGTCTCGAACAAGGGGCCATATTGTGTGAAAAGATTTTCGCTTCTATATGACACTTGCACCTTTTCACGTTTTATTTTTCTCGTATTCACAAGTAGCTTGGTTCATTTTACAGTTCGGATGGGTGTTCCGGGCTTGTGGAAACTTCTGGAGGCGGCACGTCGAAAAGCTGACCTCGAACAATTCCGTGGAATGAAAATCGCAATCGGCAAGTACTATTTTTTATTTATTTACTCTGCCCATCATTCGTTTGTTCCGATTTTTTTTCTATAGAAACGAACTTCATAGCAAGGCTACTGTCCTCGTTTATTGTTTCATCCCTCAAATGTCTTCTGCGTTGCAAAAAGAGTACATTTTTTGCGAATTTTTTTGCCACCAAACACCATGTCACTAAGTTGCTCTCCGGAGTCTAAACATATGCTTTCCTAACGTTCTGCCCCTCGGACGACTAATAAGATATTCACACTTCTGATTTTCATACTCCGTTTGCAGTAAGCCACATCTTTTCTGCGCATTGAGTTTCACTTTGGTTCTGGGCATCTTTGAAGTCTGCCGCCAAGAGAGCAGAAGTCGCCACCTCCATTTTAGGGTTGTCGTAGTAAATTTTATATCCTACGTGCTTCACTGCCACTCCTTTAGGGTTAACGGAGGTCCCGTTTACTACCCGATAATGTTTTTTTGCTAAATTTTGCATAAATGCTGAAGGTCTAACTGTACGGTCACTATTTCGGGCCTTAAAATAATTCCAAATAGTGGACATGAAGACAATTTAAAGTGTTATCCCAAACTCCCCTTGTCGACCGTGTGAGAAATTTTCTAGGGAAGCCACAGCCGTTAATTCCCTAGCCGCATTGAAGTCAGGTGTCTCAGCCTTCGACCTACCTGAAGAAATACGCGCATTCGTACTGACCCAACTGTGAAAAACTCGGCGCCTCGGTGGGATTCGAACCCACGCAGTAAGGGGGAAGGCTTTTGTACAGCCAACGCTCTACCCACTCAAGCAACGAGGCCCCGTCGGACGACGCGAGTTTAATCACATTTGGGTCAAGTTACCTGCCCAACCCTTACTGCGTGGGTTCGAATCCCGCCGAGGCGCCGAGCTTTTCACAGATGGTTCAATATGAGTTATTCAAAATCTGCCGAAATATCTATGAGTTACGTGAGCCTGGTAGTCATCTGGTGGATTCTAGACGAATTACTTAGGAAATCCTGCTTGGGCAGTCACCTTACTGTATCAGATTTGGTAGATTCCAGACGTTGCAGTAGGTTGGGGAGGGAGGGAGAGGGAGGGTAACTTGACCCAAATGTGATTGAACTCGCGTCGTCCGGCGGGGCCTCGTAGCTCAAGTGGTTAGAGCGTTGGCCGTATTAAAGCCATCTCCTTGCTGCGTGGGTTCGAATCCCACCGAGGCGCCGAGTTTTCCACCGTCGGGTCAATATGAATAATTCAAAATCTGCCAAAATATCTATGAAATACGCGCACAACTATCCTCCATCGTCAGGGAAGACGGCAAACAAGCGTCACGCGAAGAACAGCAGGGATAACAGGTTCTACAGGCAAATCCCAGCATCGCCACAACTGCCCAAAGAGGTGACTCAAGTGTTTTCGTTTCTTTGCGTTGAGTGCACAAAGAAAACTATCCGAATTTTCAACGCACATGGTGTGCCAGCTCCACAAGGGGAGAATGGCGCGCATCACGAACAACGGGACCGTCGTAGAAGCGTTTACAGTGACCAACGAAATGAATCAGGGCTGCGTATTCGCCCCAACTCTCTTCAACCTCATGTTTTCTGTCATGCTGATGGACGTCTATCGTGGAGAACGCCCCCGGATCTGCATCGCCTACAAGGCCGACGGCCATCTTCTCAACAGCCGGCACATGCAGACCTCAACGCGTCTCTCTATAACCACTATCCATGATCTGCTTTTCGCTGACGACTTCGTGCTCAACACCGAAACGAGCTGACATGCAGTGAAACCTAGAACTGGTAGAGGGGACGCTCACTGATCGTGTTACGGAACTCACTCGTTCCGTTGTGCCTTACGGGCTCTCTCTCAAGCCCAACCAGCAGCCGCACAGCGGCGCGTAATATTAGCAGATTAACATTACCGACAAAGATAAGGCAGAATAATGGCCATTTCTGGCTTATTAGCCGTCGTGAGCCAGTTATACCCAACGCCGAAGGGTATGACTGGCTGACCGTGATTAGTAAGCCAGAAATGGCGATTATTCTTCCTTATCTTTGTCGATAATGTTATTCTGCTTAAACCTGGAACTCTTCGTCTCCGGCTACGCCAACTTCGGGCTGACTGTTAACAAGGAAAAAAGTATGGTCATCCAATACTTCATACGGTGCCCTCGCATCCACGTTAACGACACCTAACTGAAAGCCGCGAAAAATTCCGCCTTTTTAACAGACACGCCCCTGCTGCATCAAAATTGACGACAAAGTGACCCACTGGATCTCAAACGTCAGACAAACCTTTGGCCAGCTGCTGAACTTCGTACGGAATCGCCACGGTCTCCACCACAACTCCAAACTCAAGATGTACAAATCTGTCATCTCGACGACGCTGCTATATGGAGCGGGGAGACCTGGACAGTACAAGAAACAGGCACGGAAGCTCAAATACTTCCAATTCTGCTGTCTTCGGGGAATCCTTAAGACAGGATCCCGGGCACGGGAGTTTTGGGGCGGACGAGCATCCTCAGCATCCATGCCATGGTGAGGAAACTGCAACCGCGATGGAGCGGCCACCTCGTGAAGATGGACGATGAGCAACTACCCAAACGACTCTTCTACAGGGATGTTGCCACGGGTGCCCACCAACAAGAAGGCCAAACACGTAGCTACAAGGACACGCTAAAAATTCGTTGAAGCGCTTACGAACTAAGCCAAAAACCCGGGGAAACTCCCACGGGACTGTTCGGTTTGAAGAAGAAGACTGAATACTGGGAGCCAATCGGATAGCCGTTGCCAAAGACAAAAGAGAAGCTCACAAGTTCCAAGCGTCTCCGATCCAAAATGCCAACTCCCAACCTCTTTCAGCATGCCCACGCTGCTGTCACTGAACTTTCCACGTGCGGATTGGTCTCGTCGGACATCTCAGGACTCACTCCAACAACAACCCAACATCTCCAACTGCTGCCCCTCACAACCGCCTCAATCTTCGTCCCTGCACCAACCCCCACGGCTTCCACGACAACGACCTCCCTCATCACCAATGACCTCACTTCCGATGCCCCCCGCCATCGGTTATCGACGTCCCCATCATCCCTGCCACGACTTGACGACACGGACGACTGCCAGCTCTCCCACTCCCTCCACCAGGCATAACTATCTGGTCTTGTTGCTTGTTTTGAAGTTACCGGGGGCATTTTCAACCCTGAAGGTGGTAACGTGCCCGTCGGTGTTGCGACAGTCCTGATCTACAATCAAAACTGCTCGTCTTTGGAGAGAATGTTTCGCGTCTTTTTGCTCAATTTCATCAAGGTCGTTTTGTCTACGAAGATCAGTAAGTAGAAACCCTTTACTTCCGACCAACGATTTGGCCAGAATCTCCTTGGTGATTTTACGAACCGGATATTCGCCGACCTCGAGCTCCTTAACTGTCCCCGCGTGACCCAGACTATGTTCGTCTCCATTTCTGCATTGGTGCTGGCTGTTCGTTTTCTTGTGCCCTAGTTGCTTTTAATCCCTTTGCATCAAAATCTGCCTCCTGATGTCCGCGAATAACCAACTCACTTGAAGGACGGCCATGCCCTAGGACAGGTCTCAACTATTACAGTCGGTGACTAATGTCATGAAATGTTGGTCAGAATTCCGAAATGCGTTTTCGACTAGGAAGGATTATCTAAGCGGGGCTGCAATATAAATTACCTCGTGATGTAATTTTGTGATGTTTCAAGCACGCCAGGATGTGGCCTTTTGAATGCACTTCTTTTCGACGGCATGCAAAAAGCGTACTCGATAAAAAAACATGGCTAATTTCCTCATCGATTTCTGATATCCTTATAAATCCGAAAATATTTTATCGAAAACATGTAAAACGATATTATTTCTTGTTTTCATTTCGTAGCAAATCATGTCTTTATGATTTTTACTCAGAGAAAGAGTATCTTTCGGTTTAAAAGTTTTTAAATTCACGAATAATTTTGAACTTTATCTGCCGTTGCATCTTTGTTTAGGGTTTTCAGCCTAAAGCTGTATACATTCCGTTTAAGGAAAAACATACATTTCTTTATGCCACCAGAAAAATACCATATGAGGCTCACAAAATGTTACTGCGGATGGGGGATATGTTGTACACTTAGTGAAGGGCATAATAAAACAGGCGTATACAGTGCTTTTCTAAGGGAAATTTCACGGCCTTGAGGAATCTCATAATTAGAAAGTTTTAAAATCTAAAAATACCCTTTATTCGAGTAAAATATTTGAAGAAGGCATGATTCGCTACGAAACGAGAACAAGAAATAATATTTTTTACATGTTTTCCGCAAAATATTTTTGAGTTTATAGGGGCATCGAAGATCGATGGAAAGAATGGATACTAATAAAGTAGCCATTTTTACCGATTTCGGTTTCTGCGAGCCTCCGAAAAGAAGAGGATTCAAAAGGCGACATCTCGGCGTGCTTGAAATACAAGGATTCTCAAAATAGTCTATTTTACAGCCCCATATAAGTAATGCCTCCTAATTGAGAATACATTTCAGAATTTCAGCTAACATCTCATGAGATCAGTCGCTGTTTATACATTTTTTGCACATGCCTATTTTCCTGTTTAAAAAGTTTTCCGGGAGGATCGTCTCTGTGAGTCCCGTATGCGGGTAAACTGACTCAGCGATCTACAAACAGGAGAAGGCTGTCGACAGGAAGACAAACATGCGGTGGACTCGTGACTCGTTAAGCACATGCTCCATTTCATCATACTCTCGATGTCCTCATTTTTAACGATGAACTTTATGCTCAGTATTTAAAAAAATACTGTTCCCTCCTGTTACATTAGTAAAGTGAACCCATCTCATTTTTTACCAGACATGAATATATGGTTGCACCAGGCTGTAAAGTCGCGCGGGGCGCAAGGCACAAGCAATCCCAACTTCTACCTCTCTATTCTCTTTCGACGAATTTGTAAACTCCTCTTCTTCGGGATAAGGCCTGTATTCGTGTTCGATGGCGCTGTGCCTGATCTCAAAAAAGCCACTCTGGTAAGTGAGTACCCAAAACGCGCTCAGCATCCAATCTCCATCTGCATGGTGCTTTTTCCTTATGCCTAGAGAACTCTGATACTGAACGTATTTGACTTTGCAGCTGCGTACAGTGGCCTTTATTGTTTGCTATTTCGAGTTGACAACATTAGGTCGAAAACTCGGGTTGTGTTCAGGAAGTGGCAGCAATATTTAAACCTGAGAAGGTGTCGGGCGTCCTTATGCTAGTCCTCGGTCTTATCGTCTGCCGAAAGTAGGTTGGAATGTTTGAGAATGTTACTTTCAAGCACTGCATTTGAGCAGACTTTACAACAAACGCACTTCGTGGTGAAGGTACGTACAACTCAGAAAATAGTTGAACGGGAGGTTTTGCAGCGTGCTCTTTGCTGATTACGCATAGACACTCAGCGACTGTTTTACATTTATATATTATATATATTATACATTATATATATACATTATATAATATATAATATATTATATATATTATATTATATTGTTCAATAATTTGTACGTCCTGGGTCGTAAGGTTAGGGCAAACATCAAACATAGCAACGCCACCTGACAGTCTGACCGTCGTTTCCGACTGTTCACCGTGTGCTCCGCAGCAGGGCGGACGCAGGAACAGGGTGGGGGGCGGGGGGAGGCAACTTGGGCCTCAACTGAGTGGGAGTGCCATAAAGGCCGTATTAGGAGGAAGCCATTACAGTCTGACTCTTCATCACGAGAGGAGAACCGAGTTATTTCGTCAGTCGACAGCCTTCTCAGCCACACTTCCGGCGCACCGTGATAGATTCAAGCGTGTCAGATTGTCTATAGAGAGGAATGTGCGCTAAGGTCGACCTCACTCTCTTCTCCGCCCCAGACACCAGTAGTTTAGTGTCCGGGCCGGTTAGTGGTCTGATGTGGCGATTCAACGCGGTGGCTGACAGAGCTAGCAACAGCCCGTCTGCGCGTTCCAAACACACGACCTGGTCCTCACACAGCACGCCAGGATTTCACACAGGAAGTGTGGACTTCTCAAATCTAAATTGTGCTAAAGTAGCAGAGTGGTCACATGAAGAGGGAGCCGAAGAACACACCTCTAACTTACGTGCGAGGTGCCCAGTCCGTGTCTGTGGTGTGTAATGTCAGACTTGATCATATGGGGTACATGTCTTGATGGGGGGTGTGTGGCGATGTCGTTTAGTTTGCGGCGGTTTACCGCGGATTTTCATAGAGGCGCATGTGACCGAGTAGGCCCATGTAATGGCTGAATGTGTGTGTGTGTGCAGTGCAGGCAGTTGAGGCGATGGCGACGGGTGTTTGTTTGTGCGCCAGACACTGGTTCGCCAGTCTCTGTGTGCGATGAATTCGCAATTGGCCGATCGGGCCAATGCGCGACGTGCGTGTGCCGTGGCAATATGGGCAAGATAGGGTAGTGGCTGTTGAGTCAGTTGCTGTTTTCATGCTGCCAGCACTGGCTGCGCTAATAGAGGGGGATTGGTGGTGGGAGGGTTGTTGGGTGTGCAGGATGCAATTGGTGTGTCGGCACTACGGTGAATTTCGCTTTCGTGGGTATGCAGGTGAATGTGCGTGGACAGTGGAGACGAATACGACGTATGTGAGTCAGGACTCCTGACACTGGTACGCCGGCCATAGTACACGAGTTTTAAACTGACCGAGCAGCCCGGTGCGTGAGGTGAATGAGCAATCAAAATGAGGACATGTTGGGATCGAGTCCACATTGCTGGTGCAGGGTGTGATAGATGTGGTCGTAGTGATTGGCAGGGCGTAGGGAGTGTGCCAAACGGGTGAGGTTAGTCGTCGCCAGCGTTGTGGTACTGATGATAGAGGCGGTGTTGGGCGACGGAGCGGCATCGGTAGTTTGCTTAGCGGCGGTGATGATTGCGGTTGTCGACCTTGTGAGGATGGAGGCGGAGACGGCTTCTAAAACGGAAGGGGGGATGTCGCGTTGTTAGTACATTGGGTCCGGAGATGTCCGACGAGACCACTCCGTGCGCGAAATGTTGACTGGTGTCCCGGACACGATGGAAACGATTGACTGTCGGAATTGTTGATCCGCCGGGTTTGAGACGTGCGAGCACCATATTTGGCTTTGGCAGCAGTAAGCCGATTTAGTTCGTAAATTGCTACACCAGTCTCCACTACTCTTTTCCAGGCCGGTCGGTACTGGGCGAAGTTGTCTCAGGTGTCCGAGTGGATTTGAAGTTTCTTGAAAGAGGTTTTCAAGATGTCCTTGTATCGTCGTTTTTTGTCTTCGTCGGTGAGTACTCGTAACGACATCGTCGTAAAACAGTCACTTGGGTAGGCGCTCGTCGTCCATCCCCACGACGTGGCTGCTCCACCGTAGTCAGAGTTCGAGCTGCCTCAGAATGACTTGGATGCTGAAGATTCCGGTTAGGTTCAGGACTTCCATATTTGGGATTCTGTTTTGCCACCTCAACTTAAGTATTCTCCGGTGGCTGCTTAGATGGAAGTAGTTAAGCTTCCTCTCCTGGTTCTCTCACACTATCCAGGTTTCTTTCACGTGCAGTAGCGCTTCCAGGATGGCGACGCGGTATATCTTTAGTTCCGTGCTGATTTCGATTTCGCGGCGACTCAAGACTGAGTCCTGCAGCCGACCGAAGACCCGGCTGCTTTTGGAAATCTGGTTGTCTACTTTTATCGTCGTTTTTGGTTGCTGTTTGAGATTGTACTGACTAGGTAGTCGAATTTATCCCCCGATGGGCGCAGAGCTCTACTAACGTTGATCCTGGGCGTAGTGTTTTCATTCTCTGGTGCTGGTTGGCGCATGTCCAACGTTCTCTCTGTGTTTATGGTTACTCCGAACTTGGTGCAGCCGGAGGCGAAGAGGTTCACGCTTCTTTACGTATCTGGTAATTGCGCAATCGTCCGCGAAGAGAAGGTCAAGGTTGTCCTCTTCGGTGAGTACTCGAAACGACATCGTCGTAAAAGAGTCATTGGAGTAGGCGCTCGTCGTCCGTGGGTCGATTACTGAGAAGCTTGCCGCCTGTCCTGTAGGATATATTGGTCCCAATGTGCTCCTAACGGTAGGCATCCATCAGGACGGTAGAGGACATGAGGCTGGAGAGGGTGGTGGCGACCGAACAGCTCCGCTTTGCTCTATTAGTCACTGAAAATGTTTCTGAGCCTGTAGCCTTGTCCGTGGTGCGAGCCATCGTGAAGGTGGCGCGCCATTTACGTGAAGTGCCTCGGACATCCGAATTTCAGCTCGATTTTTCAGACATCGTCACTATCCATGGTGTTGAAGGCCATTTACAGATCCACGAAGGTGGTGTATAGGTTGGTGCGCATCTCGAGGTAATTCTACGGTTGACGGACAGCGGAGATCAGTCTGGCGGTTCTGCGGTTTTATCTGAATTTTCCCTGTTCCAAGAGCGTGTTCAGGTAATTGGGCAAATGTGGGCGAAGATTTTCTCTACAATAACGGGGAGGGAAATGCCTCTGTGGTTATCACTGAGTTAGTGTTTTCCCTTGCGTTTGCAGATCTGTATGAGGTCAGGGTCCTTGAAATCTTGAGGGACTTGTCCTTTAGGGTAAGGAGATTCCATTCTAACAGTACAGATGGCCATTCCAGTCTCCCTTGTCTTTGTCGGTAATACCATTCTGCCTATATATCATGCGCCGCTGTGCGGCTGCTGGTTGGGCTCGAGAGAGAGCCCATAAGGCACAACGGAACGAGTGAGTTCCGTATGAACGATCGGTGAGCGCCCCCTACCATAGTACGGATAGTATCCAAAAGCCTATACACGAGTGTTTCGCTGATATTCTGCCGCTGCACGACACAGCTGCGAGGGGTTCGACTCGTCAGTGAGTCCCCCTGCATTCCCTGTCCGTTCTCTGGTAGGTACTCCAATTTAGTGATTGTTGCCTTATAATTTCCGTAGAAATTAACTGCGAACCTAGAGTAGATCAGTATATTTAAGGTCTATGGACTCAAACCAGTTTTTATGTATGAATATTTGGGCCGACGTCCATCAACCACTGCGGACATGTCCTCGTGCCACGGTTCCTGGAAGCAGGATTATCCATCAGCCGCGGGCCACCATGCTTGTATACTTCGACCGGGATTTCCGCCGGCCCCGGATGCTTTCCCACTGATGTGCTGATGTACTATTTTGATTGTTTCGTGGAAGGAAGGCGGGAGATCCAGGTCTTTGTTCGTTTTCAGTTGGGGAGCCTGTTGATGACGTTGTTGGAGATTGTGAAAGGTCATCTGAGGAAACCTCGGATGTGCTTGGTCCAGCTCTTCAGAATCTGCATTCTTGCTGTGAGGAGTGTCGCTCCGCCGGAGCTGAGAAATGGTGCGGTTCCTCTCGTGCGAGGGGCATAGATCGTCTTAATTGAGGTGAGGAGATTCTTCTTGTCGCTGCGGTCCGCGTATCTTTGCATCTCTTTAGCCTTGCGATTCGTCTAAACATTTTGCATCTCCTTCAGTTGTTGCGTCAGGCTTCAACAACCGAAGAAGATCATTCTGTTGTCGTCGCTCCTGTGGTTGGCGTCGACTGTGTGCAACCCGTTCTTCTCTGAGAACAGATTGCAGGTTGCTTCTTCCCTGTCGTCGAAAAAAACAATCCTAGTGTTGGCAGCATGCGTGAAACAGGACGTCTAGAGCAGTGGAGTGGATAAAGTTTTGCAGTTTGTTTCATTGTGCTTCTAGGGTTGCGTTTTTTTCTGTAGCCTGTGTTTCTTGCAGGCGGTGATCAAAAAAATTCTACAAAACAATATTCAATTTATGTGGTGGTCGCCTATCCTGTGGTCTCCTGTGAGGTTTCAATCGGAGCTTCATCTTAGAGATGTCGAAGCGGCGGTCCGTCCAGCCTTTGTCACCGGTACGTCGTGGCGGCCCTGCCTTCGGACGAGAACGTAGTCCAGCATCTGCTAGCGCCACGAGCGAGGACACATCTACGTTGCGCTCTTTCGCGTCGAAAGGCGACATAAGGTGTTGTTCAGGAGGAGGTGGTGGTATTCTGCACGAGTCTATAGAAGGAGGCCGTTGCGTCGATTCCAAGGAGACCAAGCTCTCTCTCCCCGGGTAGCATGGTCCGTTCCGACGCGGGCATTGAAGTCACCAAAAGCAATCGGTTTGTCTGCCTTCTACAGTTGCTAGAAGATCGTGCAGGTCCTGCTTGAACTTGATCTTCCCCTCATCGAGACTAGTCATTGGGAGGGGGGCGTGAGCGCTGACAGCGGTAACGAATCTGTTTACCCGTGCAGGGTTATGAGGAGGGCGTTGTTGCCCTGAGGCAGATCGGGCAGTTGTCACAGGATGTCGTTTCTGATGCCAAAGGTGGCTCCAGCATCACGTCGCTCCGTCGTCAGGCGAGCGCTCCCGAAGAAGGTGCGGCCGACACTCACCTCCTCCAGTTGACCCTGTTCGGTGGATCAGGTCTCACTGGGAGCCTTAATGTTCAATTTGTAGCACGCCAGTTTTCGAGCGACTAGCGTTTGCCCTCCTTTCTGGTCGGTTGCTCTGCCGGTTGTCTAAAACACAGTGAACATTCCAGGTTGACAGAGTGAGCGGAGTCTCTAGCAGCCTGTAGGGTGGGGTGGAAATGGAAGGTATGCTTTCGCACTGTGTTGCGGACGTGAGTTTACGGTCTACGAGCCACGGCCAGCCTGCAGACGGCGTGATTATCCAGCATTTTTTCAGGGCACATTTTCTAACCTATTTCCCCGCGAGGATGTAAACAGTGCTACTCCTAGATGGGGCTGCTTAATAATCCCACATCGCTGCCGAATTTTTTTATGGGTCATGACTTTTTTAAGGAGAAGGTGATCCTAGTTAGCCTGGGTCACTTATGGGATTGCATGTCGCCCTCCTCATAGGGCGGGGGTGAGAGGGGAGTGGGACAGGGAATAGGATTACTGGGTTTGTGGGCAGACACACCACTGGATGCCCTCATGTGGTTTAGTCCGTTGGTCGAGGCTTTTGGTGGGATGTGGCCACTAAGCAGAGCCTAGCTTCGTTGAGTCGCAGATGATCGCTTCCTTTTTTTACTGTGTGCCCATATCGGGTTGTGGGTCTATTTGCCTACATACGTTTGCCCCCTCGTGTTTTATTACGTCTTTCGCACTGGCTTGAGATCACAGTCTCTTGGGGACGGTCATCACGTCTGCTGATTTACAGACATTGTAGGCGATTTTTGATATGTAATACTGTAACAATGGTGCGCCGTCTTTCGCGGAATGCATGCTAAGCCTTTATAAGATTGCAGGGGCATGAGCTGTGGTTATTTTACAAGTTGTTTTCGACGTTATACATGTACATAATTGTTCTACTTAGTACTACCTACTTGAAGTCGTGCACTTAGTTTTTGCCCCGTCCCATGTTTGGGACCGCCCATGAGGCTCTCCTCCCTACTCTGCTCCATATTTTATTCTTTGGGTGTCTTTTCATTTCCTCCACGTTTTACTAACCCTTGTCATTTTTTAAACGGAGTTCTTCAGTTGTCTTCTCTTCAAAACGTTCTTGATACTGTATTTCAGTCGTAGCCGTATTTATTTGATTTCCAAAAGTTCTGAAGATGAAGATGTGATCACTGGGACAAGAAGTTTATTTGCCTGACGTTTCGGATTCTCACTCGAACCCATCATCGGAGACATTCGCAGATAGAGGTCAAGTGAGTGAGAGTGAGAATCCGAAACGTCAGGCAAATAAACTTCTTGTCCCAGTGATCGCATCTTCATCTTCAGAATTGCTACCTGGGACTCGCCTGTTCGCTTCTATCAGCAATTTCCAAAAGTGTCAAAAGTCGCCTTTGTGGTTTACACCGGCTAGCTGGCACGTTTTTCAACCAGGGTTATTCTGTCTGCAACTGGAATTTGGACTCTCTCGCACACAGTTTTAGGTCAGCCTCCCCCTTTTTGCTTTCCTGTCTTCTACACTCAGGCACTTCGACGGGCATCTCGACGAAATTTACAAACCAAATCCGACCTTGCCCGCAGGCGGCTTCTAAATAGGATTCTCCGTAGAATGGCGAAAGCTGAAACTGACAGGAAATCCACGAAAGGTTTATTTGCTTTTTTACCTGATGCACTTTACATCCACTCTGAGTAGATGCCTGCGACACCGTCCATGCAGTAACATCCGCTCTCCTCGTCCCTCGCCATTATAGATCTGTCAGCGGAACTCCTTCAGCGACTGAAAAGCGGTGAAGATGCTCGGCGTGCCGAAATCGACCAAGCCATGTTCGGCCTCTCCAGCTCGTAGGTCTCTTCTCAGTCTGGTTTCGCGTCACGTTGGTCCCTTTTTCTACCAACAGTGTTCACCTTAATAAATTGGAAACGCGCTATTTGGCAACGATTTTTGTGCTCTAGACACTCCATTACACACTTACAGTGCGTGACCGATCTCATGAAATGTTGGCCAATATCCTGGAATGTGATTCCGATTAGGAAGGATTACTTAAGTGGGGTTGTTATACTAATTATCATGCAGCATAACCCTATAATATTTCGGACTCGCCAGGGTGTCGGCGTTTGAATGCACTTCTTTTGACCTCCTGCAGAAACCACACTCGGTAAAAAAAATGACTACTTAACTAGCATCGATTTTTCCTATTGATTTTCGATAGTTTTATAAATTCAAATATATTTTATAGAAAACATGCACAAGAATATGCCTTCTTTTGCTTCTTTGGTAGGAAATCACTTTGTGTTCATATTTTATGTCCGAAGAAAGTGAATATCTAGGTTTCAAAAAGTTTCTAATTATGAGATTTTTATGACCGTGCGATGTCCATGCACGCAAGACCGCACATGTCTGTTTAATAATGCCCCTCATGAAATGTACAACACAGTCCAGATCCATTGCAACATTTCATGAACTCTATGTGGTATCTTCTTAGAGGCCTAGAGGAATATATGAAATTCCTTGCGCGGAAAGCGTGCACCTTGTAGACGGAAATTGCTTAATGCTGATGCAATGGCAGATCAGGCTGAAAAGTATTCGGGAAATTGGGAAACTTTTTTAAATCCTAAATACACACTTTTTCTATAAAATGTATTTGAACTTATAAGACCATCGAAAATCAGTAGGAAAAATGCATGCTACTCAAGTAGTCATTTTGCACCGATTGTGGTTTCTGCAGGAGGTCAAAAGAAGTGCATTCAAAAGCCGACACCCTGGCGAGTCCGAAATGTTATAGGGTTATGCTGTATGATAATCAGTATACTAACCCCACTTAAGTAATCCTTCCTAATGGGAAACGCATTCCAGAATTTTAGCCAGCATTTCATGAGATCGGTCACGCACTGTACTTGCGATCCAGTCATTTAGGGACTCGATATGATAAAGTTTTTGACATTTGCCAATACGTCCATATAAAATTTGTGGCTCAAACGCTATGACAATATGTTTCAGTGAAACAGATAATAATAGCTATTATACCAGCAACTATAGTAATGATTTTGACCCCATTTCATCTGGCAGTCTTGTGTAGACGCGACAGTTCGACTATCGCGAACGATGATGTTCACCGTGTGCCGCCGCAGCATAACGGGCGCAGAACTGTGACTTGCGTGTGAATTATCTTATAGGGGTAGCAGACTTGTGCAGCATCTGTCGCACTCCGCTCTCAGTCGTCTGGGCCGGGTGGCAATACAGAGTCAGTAAGACCGGAAACGGACTTGGACGCAGTGTCTGGGAAAGTTAAACGGTCCTTTTGCGCATGCCACGACAGTTCGACCGTCGTGCTCGACGATGTCCACCGTGTACTCCACAGCAAGGTGAACCAGGCACGGTGACTTGCGCGTGAATTAGTTCATGGTGAGAGTAGACTTTAGCAGCATCCACTACACCCCCCCCCTCCCCGCCTGGACCCGGTGTCAAGACATAGTCAAGAAGACCGGAGGCGGGAGAGAGCGCAGGTGGCTGACACGACCGGACTCGCACCTAGGCGTACCACCACATCCCCTGGTCCATAACAAACACTTGACCAGGATTTTAACCAGCAACAGCACCACAACGGCTTAGAAAGACTGGGGAGCCATGCACGTGACCCGTATACCCAGTAGGAATGCAAGCGCATCTACCGACAGGGAAAACTGCCAGCCCGCACCAGGCTGCGAGAGCCAAGGTTTTTTGATCATGATATAGAAGATTCTTACATACCATGAGGCGCAGAAGAGTGATCCGCAGCCTACATTTAGCTTAGGCCTTCACCCTTCAAAGGCTTGGCAACCACTCGGTCATCGACTGAGAGGCACTACCCATAAAGTACACACACCTCACATGTGTGAGAGTGCCAGAGGTCATGTTAAGAAGAAGAAGCCGTGACGGCCTGGCTCTCAGCCCACCAGTTCGCCCCTCCACACAACACACAACTGAGCAGACTGCGTGGACTGAGTTAAAGCGTCAGTCGGTAACCTTCCAAACCACGGCGCTTGGCTCACCGTCGTAGTCTCAGACTCGGATCGCACATGCAGTAGAGGAACCGTATGGTGAAGGAGTCGGGAAGCACACTTCCCACTTGCATGGGAGGTGGCAATCGAGTGCTTGCGATGGGTGACGTTATGGTGCAGCTGCTGGTGAGGGGCGGTGTGATGTAGCCGACGGCTGTCAACCGCAGGTGTCCATGAATGCGCATGCGACCTAATAGGCCCATGCGGTGGCGGAATGTGCGGGGACAGTAGGGGAAGTGTAGGCGGATGCGATGCGGGGCTAGGCCGAATTTGTCGCAGGCGACAGCGAAGAGTTCCATGCTCCTTTCCATGTCCCCTTCAGAGGTTGCGTTGAGTCGTCAGCAAAGAGAAGTTCATGGACGGTAGTTGTGGATGTAGACGAGCGGAAATGCAGTCGCCGGCGGTTGAGGAGTTGGCCGTCTGTCCTGTAGGCGACGCGGATCCCGGGACGTTCATCACGGCAGACGTCCGTTAGCATGGCAGAGAACATGAGACTGAAGAGGGTAGACGCGAGGGCGCAGCCTTGCTCCACTCCGTTGGTGTCTGCGAATGCGTCTGAGACGGCTCCATTGTCCGTGACGCGCGCCGTCTTGCCATCGTGGAGCTGACGCACCATGTGAGTGAATCGTTCGGGGCAGCCGAATTTCTGCATGATTTTCTACAGCATTTCGCGATTTACCACGTCGAAGGCTTTCGTCTGATCCACAAAGGGGGAGTAGGGGTGGATCCGCATCTCCTGACACTTCTGCAGCTGCCCGTTGGTGGAGGCTTTTGGCTGCATGTGGCCGCTAAGCAGAGCCTAGCTTCGTTGAGCTGCTGGTGAAAGTTTAGGTCCAGTTATTGCGGTTGTTGCAGTCGCCATCTTTGTGTGGAAAATGCAGTGTACCCTAGCGCTTCCTAGACCTCATATATGCATGGAGCTTCGCGATTACACTGTTAATTTGATTTATTGCCTGTTTTCCTTTGGAACCCATTTGTTCTTATGGGGGAGGTCTTTGTCAACCTTTAGGGAGGCGTGCCTTTTCTATTTAAATGGGGGTATATTCACCTTTTGCATTTCACCCATGGTTTTAGTACTCTGCACTGGTGCTCCCTAAGTTATCTTTCAGCCGACAGTATTGCTATTCATGTTCTTGTTGAAATCTAGAGCTTGTTCTGCGACGCGATTATTTTTTTCCCGTAAGTAGACTATTAACACAGGTAAAGAGTTCAAGATAAACGCACTTTTATTTCTAGAGTTTGAGGCTTAAATTGCTACTTTGGGGAGTCTTTTTGAAACTTTTTCGATCTGTGTTCTGAAATGTTGATTTCTACTTCGCGAGTTTTGTGCCAAACATAGAATATTTACCTTCTGTTGATGCAAGTGGAATGTGTTCACTCTCAAATTCTTCCTAAGCTGACTCCCTGCCGGAGACCATGAGCGTATGTTTTGTGAGGAAGGTCCAAATATCTTATCCTGGGAATTCGACCACCGTAATATACGAAGTCGGCCACTCTTCACACAAAGCAGTGGTGACTTTCGTGTGGTTTTATTATTTATCGCCAGTAAGCTTGACGATTGGGAAAAAAGCACTATTTAATGTTCCTTCTTTTATCTGCTTATTTTGGAATAGGGAATATTTTCTGCCCAGAAGTGGAGCCATTAGAGCCCTTGAGGAAGAGGAAGAATCCGCAGCCAACCTTGCTCATGACTTTCTTGTGAGTTGGGCTTTATGTTAAGTTTTACAAGTTTCGTTTATATTCGCTGAATCCACCTCATCCCTTCCATCCTCTATTCTCTCCTTGTCTCGCCCCCAAGTACTTCCTATTTATTCTCGAACATTTCACCATCACTGCTCATTTATAAACTTTCGTTTACATGTTTTCTCTCCACGCTTTTGTTCTCCAGGTTTTATTATCTGTCACGTTGCCCTTGATGTATGCCCACTTCCTCTTACTTATGCGCCCTGTTTTTTAACTTTTTCCTTCGGTTTCTCCTATTTGCACCGCGTCCTTAGCTCCCTTTTCTCGCCGCCTTTCACTGTAGAATCTCGTAATTTTCCGAGTTTTCGGCCTACCGCTTTCACCCAGCCCCCCACTATTCGTCCCTCCCTCGTAATCTCCTTCATCTCTTCTGTTTTTTGTTCTGGTTGCTGGGTGCTTGCAGTATTTCTGCTCTTTCCATTAACCTCCTCAAAGCCAACTCCTTTCTATATCCCCATACTGTAGGACGGACTTCCAAGTTTTGAGGACATAGACCTTGAGTCTGAGGCATTCGCGGCTCTACCAACTTCTGCCCAGGTACACGTGCTCCTTATTCTGCAAAGGCATCTGACCTCAAGAAATGCGGCATGTCAGAAGGTCATAGAAGCAGTAAGTGCACATCGCAATTGTCCATTATGCATTTCGTAAATCCTCTTGTCCTCTCTCCTCCTTTCTTGTCTCACCTCGTGCGGGCAGACTGTTAAAGATTGTTCTAATCTTTGTAAAAAAAAACGAAGTTGCTGTTTTTTACGGACTTTGTGTCAGGTCATTCTCGGCCATGGATCTGAGGACATTCCGGCCCATCTTTTGGCCCACTGACCCCCTGACATTGTCTATGTTAAGTCAGAACATTATACTTTATTTGAACTGAACTGGGGTTTAGCTCACACGACGTTTGGGCTAGAGGTTTGCGTGTGATTGACCAGAGACTGCGGATAAGCTCGCTGTGGGCTCTGTTTTTGCCTGCCTTTTCTTTTGCCCTATCGTTAGAATATTATTCTTGCACTACTTTCCCTCCCAGTCTATTCCTACAGTTTTTGACGAAATTGCGTTTTGCTCGCCGGACTGATAAGGGTCGGTTGTAACTGTTGATTAAGACGCTTCGAAAACTTTGGCCGCGCTGCAAAGTCAGTTCCCCCTTCCACTCCTTTTAATTGACTAAATACTGAATTGTAGTGATCCTTCCTTTACCCCAGTAATTGCGTTCCAGAACCCTCGCGAAAAATGAAAGTCAGCGATGCAGAAACCACATGTTTTACGGTTATTTTTATATATCTTAAGCTCCTATAAACCTATCCGCATTCCTGTAAACATTTCTCATAGTTCAAAAGAATAGGAAGCGTTCCCCAGGAGGAGTTTATTAGAGGTCTGACGTTTCAAGTAGTTGCTTCGTCCAGCCAACTTCAGAGACTGGAAAGTCATGCATACAGCTCTCCTTATATGGCGCGCTTTGTTTGATGTGTGGCCCTCCAGTGCCGCCTGTGTGGCTGCACCCAACGTGCATGTCACCGTGACTTGATTCACCCCTGCCCTCAGCCGCGGAAATAGTTGATGGCCCCGATTGTCCCGCGCCGTGACTGTCCCCGTCAAGAAGGTTCGTAAAGTCAGGTAGGGGGAGGCAAATTGATGTGGCGGTTGACAGAGCAGTCGGTGGACATCCAGGCTTTTTGCTCCTGCCTTGTTGTATGAGCATCACCCAGCCCACAATCTCAACGGCCTCAAAGTTGAAGATGCGTCCCATTTGCGCGGCATGGATTGCTACCTCCGACTTTGGGCCCAAACTTCGCACGGCCAACTTATGCTCGTGCATTCGCGTTTGCAGCCGTCGGCCGGTTTCCCCAACATGGTTGCACTTCCCGCAGCTGCAGTGAAGTCGGTAGACAACAGCGGACATCTCCTGCTTAGGGATCGGGTCTTTTGGCCGCATCACTTGCCAGTGGATTGTTGATTTGGGCCTGTGGGCAACGCCTATTCCGAGCGGCGCGACGGATCGAGCCACGGCTTTGGATACCCCTTTCACGTACGGAATGCTCCACCACGATTTTGGCTGACTATGTTCTTCATTCCGCTTCCTTTGTTGCCTTCGGCTCCGTTCAACGAAGGCGCATCACCTTAAAGACTGCTTTAATTGTGCTTACGGCGCCCCTCAAATCTGGCCCCGTCGGTTTGTATTGGATTTTGCAGTGTTTCATTTAGATTTCCTCTCCTAGCGAAAGATACCACTTCGGAGTAGATTTCCCTCCAGTAACTGAACCAATCAACCGCAATATCTACCAGTAAGCTTTGGTAATTCTTCCAGTTGAATTCTGTTGCTTCAGACACAAACTAGCACCAGAATACAGTGAGGTCTTCCGTTCAAATCACAATAATGGAAGAATTCGTTCCCCTTTCATACTGATCGAGCAGATTGGCAACCCTTTCTTCTGTGCCTCCATACCGGCACATTCTGTCCACGGACCTTCTTTGTGAACATCACCGGTCCATCGCACTGGCGGCAATATTTTTCCACGATTAGGAGACTACGTCTGGGGAGATATCATGACGTCGCTTCTTCACTGTGCACCTCTTCAGTATAAAACTCTCGTAATAACATTTTGAAGGGTATGCTGAGATCGGAGCAAAAGGTGAAGGTAGGAACCACGCCATAGTAGCATCATAAACCCTCTGTACTCTTAGATACTAGGTAAGATTCGTTGAAATTAGGACACTTGACCGCGTGCTTTGATTGAGTATCTTCTCGGAGAGCGTTTGCAAGCGCCATCGGAGAGCGTTTGCAAGTACCATCGCCATTGCAAGCGCCAAGCGCAGCGCCGTCGTTGACGCGTTGCGCTTCCGACCGGAAGGCATCGGTTACACTGGTTTCGTTATGTGTGGCACGGCCGTCAGCTCGAGGCAAAAGGTTGAGGTCTAAACGGGTTCTATACCGAGGTAAAACGGTACTTCCGTGTTCCGTCCTGCAACCAGGTCTGGTCGCTGAACGACGCTCGCCTAATTTTGAAGGAAGCATGCATCGTGTTTCTGTCTCCTGCAGCTCCCTTTTTCTACTGCCTTTTGGTCACCCCCATAATAGGAGAACGAATCCTCCACCAGCAACGCATTCTCCACGTTCCAATTAAATCGCCTCATGCTCCGTCGCAAGTTGACCATCAAACAGGCCCAAATTAAACAGCGTCTGGACGAAAAGGCCCTCCATGAGGTCGTATCGAGCCTCGACAACAGAACAGCTGATCTAGTCGGAGTTTACTTCGCCAGAGACCTTGACAACGGTGTTCAAGTCCAGGCAGCACGTATCGTCTCCCAGGACCAGGGCCACGCGATCCTGTTGAAAAAAACATCTTCCTCAAAACCCTCCGCCGTTTCGGCATTAGAACGCCTTAAACGGTTGGTACCCTTTTCCCCCAGATTTTCATACAGTTTTCTGTACATACATGTATGCCAGTCCCTGCCTTAGGACACATTAAGTTATAAAATCAGCATGGGTATTTGGAGAGCAACTTTTCCCTTCCAAAAGTTCAGCCATTTTCGGCCAATGAGAAGCGCAGCGATAAGGCGCAGTAACTGCCACTGTTATTTGCACGTGTATTCCTGTCCCGGTGCTTCAAAGCTCGGATATCAACCAGTCTTCGCACTGCTTGGGCTAGACGCACGAGAATCTCTGCCTAAACTTTACCTGAATCAGGAGGCTTTGTGCGTATTTGAAGAAGAGGATAGACTCTCCGGAACAGGTTTATTTAAATGCTGACGTTTCAAAGAGCTGGGTGGGCTCTTCATTGTCAAAGCGTAAAATGCACTTAATCGATCAGAAAATTAATTTAAAGTGGCATGTTGTGTTGGTCGGCCTCATACTGATCGATTTTTCTCTCCTCTCGCTGCCTCAGCCTCCCGGGAGATGGTTGACGGGCGTTTCCCCTGTGTGCTTTGTGAGTCACCACTCCGTCGAGGGGAGCTGATTGGACCTTTGCCGGGCGGTCGGTCTGGCGGTTCTTCTTCTTCTTCGTCACCGAGTAAACTCAGCGTCGGGCTATCTCCGTACGGCCTTCTTAAGTCCGCTGTGGTTGTTTGGTCCTGATCTCTACGATTGTGACGACGTAGGACTTTGTAAGCTGCAGGAAGGTCCAGATGCCGTTGATAGAGTGGGCATTGGAGAACCACGCCTCGAGAGTTAGCCGTTCTGTTTTTGTGTTGCCTCGGCCTAAGATGGTAGCCCTCTGGAGGTCAAAAGTATGGCCTGTTTCTCCAACGTGTGTTGCTAGTTGAGAGTTAGGGTTTAACCGCCAAGTGGCCGATTTGTACTCTTGTAGGCGACCTGAGTATTAAGCTTACGAGCAATTTGTCTGCTATTGTCGGAAATTTGCTCTGAATCCAGGCCGCCAGATTGGATAGCAACCATGATTTATAGCAAGCACGTATAATCTGTTATTCTCCAGCCTTTGTCCCATCCAGGCTTTCAGCAGTTAGTCCCAAGCCAGGGCCCACGCGTACACATGCTTCACTGGTAAGACTCACCTACTGAGCTCATAACATGTTCAAGTTACCCAGTAGCGTACAATTTCTCGTTTCTTGTTGAATAGGACAACTATATCTTGAGCATTTTAAGCATCTGTAGTGGGATTTTTAAATTGAGGATCTTTAGACGTATGCATTAGTTGGAAATTTGAATTTTCCCTTCAAATTTGCAGTAAATATGATGACGCGTGGGACTCAAGGCCACATTTAACCATGGAAAATTTTGTTTCCACAGAATTGTTGAAAACAATAATTACCCCTCCTTGAATTTTAAATTTTCCGTGACTAGAAATAGGCCGCGGGCACAAACTGATGAAGCTTAGTCTCGACTCTGCGTAGTATGCGATAGTCTGAGCATCACAGTCAATGACACCACTGCTGTTCCTAAAGCTGGTCGCGGAGAGGACTTTCGCGTTAGTTTGATGCATCAATCTCACTCTAATCCAACACCCATCTCTATTCGATGGCAAGACAAAATCAAGGCAATCGGAGCCGGATTTCTAAGCAGACCATCTACACATTTTGTATGACCTGGTTCATAACTATTATTGTAAGGCTTTATTCCAGTGGGCCATGGATCTCACGTGAATGTGATTGCCATAAAAGTCGCATTAAGAAAGAGCAACTGTGTGGGACCAAAGTGTCCCGCCAATTAGCGACCAGCAAAGCCACGACTGATGGCGTGTCTTAATAGATTCAGGCATGCCAGGTTTATTATAGTGTGGAATTCGCTGAAGTGCAATGAGATGAGGTCCTCAGAGTAGGCTCCCACCCTCTCCTCCATCTCCCGTTCACCCGTCGACTGTCGGAGCCTGTTGCTCATCTGATGTTGGCGTTGGGCGCAGTGGCCAACAAGGCTGTAAGAGCCCGTGTACGCTTAACACGCTCCAGTATTGGTTGTTAGTCGTCAAACGACCGCGTGCGTGGGCCGTAGACCTTCGACTGCCTAACCAATTGGAAAATACATATTTTCCTCCTGAAATCAGAATAAATTGACTTAAGACCCTCCTGTGGAACAATATGCAAACAAAAAATCAACAAATTCTGCTTGGCTTTCGGTTTACATATGCGTACATAAAACACTGAGTAAGTCAAACACCCCATAGAAAACAAAATGCGAGTAAGTTGGACCAAAAGGTGAAACCAGCGATAAGTTGAACATGCAGTCAGCTAACATCTCATAAGATGCAGAAGGATATTCTTATGTTCATTTGGCAGCAGATCACTTCTTACTCTTCTTCTCCGTCTTCCTCCTCCCCCTTCTCTTCTTCTTCTTCTCCTTCTTCTTCTTCTTCTTCTTCTTCTTCTTCTTCTTCTTCTTCTTCCTTCTTCTTCTTCTTCTTCTTCTTCTTCTTCCTTCTTCTTCTTCTTCTTCTTCTTCCTCCTTCTTCTTCTTCTTCTTCTTCTTCTTCTTCTTCCTCTTCTTGCAGAATTTCGGTCAACATTTCGTGCGATCGATCACTGGCCGTAGCTCAGGCAATCCAGCTGATATCAGCTTCCCAGGCATAGTATAGGGCAGCCCTCTGAGCAATGCAGCAGTTATTTTGTTTAACGCGACCGCTTATCGATCACGTGATCATCTGGCTCAATATAACGCACCTGGGCGTCAAGAGCGTTCTTGAACCTTTGGTATTCAGCCAGACAGTGGATCATACTCTTGAAGTCCACCACATATCGCCACACCTGGAGGTACAATCCGCGAAATCCTCGAAACAAGCTAGATTAGATATGATCGTACACATACCTATTGCAATTTCATAGTAACAACTCCGCTCTTTTGAACGAATTGGCAAACGGCGTGTCCTCCAAAAAGTTGTCAAAATCTCGGGTGGTTCGTGTGTTTTCGGTATTCGGCTCATTTTGAGAAAAACGTTCATGTTGGTCGAAGTGTTTCTTTGGGTTGCGACCAACATGTCAGCCCATATTTCAGCTTGCCCTTATCATAGTTGTCATTTGGATTTTTAGTACCTCCAGCTTTGCTACATATAATTCCAGTCTATTTGAGAATTCGCTGTATCGCCTGATCGGCATGAAGTGCAAAATGTATACATATTGAGACAATTCATTTTCCGGTTGGTCTGGTTGCAGGTGTCGAGGTTAGGGCTGTTAATTGGGTTAAGAGGATAGCAACTGTCGACCTTAGGATCAGTGTATAACAGTTGCGCCCAAAGATCGACCTTTTAAAGGCAATATAAATTCTTGTTGAGTTTGTTGGGCGGTCTTCACGTTTTTTTTTGTTTTCAACTTTTTACGTTGCCTTACTTCCTTCTTCTTTCAGACTCATCACCCCGCCTCGGTCGGAGACTTCGTCCGATATCGAAGTAACATCAGATTCTGTTCCAGTAGATACTGAGCATCGTATCAATTCGACTCGGGAAGGCAGCCCCTCTGAAGAGCCGGTTGAATTACAGTCTTCATTTCGCAGCACGGAAGATGTAAGTGTAGATTCTGAACACCATCGTAAATCGCCTTCTTCGTCGTCTGAGGCCGTTCATCAAGTAAGCTCGCTTGTTGAAGCTGTGGAGGAGCCTTCTCCTATACCTGAATTTTTCGCGGAAGTGATGCCCCACACGATTCACAACTCCAATTCTTCCCCTCTTAAATTGAACGTGGACAGTACTACTGAAACTCATTCCCGAAAATCACAACACCTACAGATTCCAGCTGGGAACGTGTCCCAGGTAGATCACGCTAGTGGTGACAGGATCTCCGAACCCGAAACCTCCAGTTCTGAAGAGGACGAGATTGACTTTGTTGACGTGGACGAAGTGGCAACCTCTTCTTCCCCCCCTAATACCACTATTCTTCTGAACTCACCGCAAGAGTGTCCCTCTAACCGTGACCTTCAGGATACAGAGTCTGACGATAGTGAATATGATTTAGAGGAAGTGGTGGTAACCGATGAAGAGGAAGTCACTGTGGACTCTCAAAACGTCACGAACGTTTCTAAGACCTCTTCCTCGGAAATGCTCGTCGGGTCAGGGGAGGAAGATGATTTCGAGCTTGACGACGATTTCCTTCGCGCAGAGGCTGACCGGTTGGAGCGTCTGGCACAACAGACTTCAAATGATGTTATCGCTGAGGCGCAGGTGAGTGGTGGCATTCGGTCCAAACCGAATGGAAACTTTACATTCGTATGTCACGTCTTTTTTTGCCTGTGTATGTTTATGACTACCGTGATTTTTTCCCCATTCAAGAGACTCCTGCTCCTCTTCGGCCTGCCCTTCATCGTCAGTCCAGAAGAGGCAGAAGCTCAATGCTGCCGGCTCCAGCAGCTGGGTCTGGTGGATGTTGTAGCTAGCGACGATTCCGACGTCTGGCTCTTCGGCGCTCGTCTTGTCCTGCGACATCTCTTTGGGACCCCAAGGGGCAGTTTCACTGCATCTTACTCTGTAGAAGACATTCATAGGCGGTTGGGTGGGTAGCCGCATTGTCACGCCTTTTGTTCCTTGCATTCTTTTCGCATCCTTCCCCTTTAAGCTTCATTCAAGCTAGCTTAAGCGTTTTAAGGGCTAGATCGCAGTTGGTAGCCAGGCCCCGTATTACAGGTGGCTGGGGGTTTGTTTACTGGGGCTATTTTGTGGGGCTCCATAATCGCATCTGACCCATTTGGCTTCCATTTTACGTTTGAGATGAGGATTAGGGTACCGCTTAATGGTTTCGGATTTTCGGGTTAGGGTTATGCCTTTAGGCGTATGTTTTTGGGTTACGGTTAGGGTTTGAGCGTACGAATAGGTTTCAGTATTACGGTTAGGTTTCTCAGTTACGGCTATATCTAAGGGCTACGTTTACGATTTCAGTTAGGGTTAGGATTAGTGTTGCCGTTAGGGTTAACGGTTAAGGTTGAGGTTAGGGTTAAGGTCGCCGTCCGCTTCCCCATTCCTGGCTACCAACTGCGATCAAGCCGTTTTAAGCAGTGTCTCACTAATTTTACACTCTGATTTTTCGCAGGCCTTGATCGAGCACAGCTCTTGCGCATCGCGCTGCTGTGCGGCAGCGACTACACAACAGGTGTGCCCAAGATCGGTACTGTAAAAGCAATGGAAATTCTCGCCGAGTTTGCTGGGAAGCCGAGCGAATTGCCTCCCGGTTGTATCTCGGAGTTAACACTCAAACGCCATGTCAACTCCGTGATAGAGCCACTAGCAAACTTTCGGTAAGTTTTCGCTCATCCTTTTTCTTGCTCTGTCTCTGCTTGGGTGTTATTCTTGCCAAGCTTTCCCACTACTGGGAGCTTATTTTGTTCCATCGACCATCTTGGCGGATGTACTAGGCTACTGCGCTACTGGTTTAAGGCCTAATTATCTAAGACTGCATGATCTCAGTTGCACTGCCATGATGCAGAGATCGTCGAGCGTCATTGAGCTCGCCATTGTGAATTGAAAATGAGAAGGTATATTTCGCGAGGCCAGCGACTGTGCCTTGGTGACGCAGGCGGCGTATCACTGAGTAGAACTCAAGAAGTTGTAATTTCGGCTCCACCCCAGGACGAGAGTTTTCAGCCTTCTGAATTTCATATTTTTAAATAATCAATCTTCTGAAATTTCAACATCGCGACCTGTACGCTCCAGTTCAGGTTATGGGTGTAATGGGGGCTTAATTATTTTGGAAGTATGTGTTCAGCTGTATCTACTCAGCTTCCGCATTTACCGTAGGTGGCATCGTTACAGTGGCTTATTTTTGGCTAGTTGCAGTCATTCAGGTAATGACTTCTGTAATTGGCAGAGGACCATTTTGCAGCCTTTTTCTATTTTCACGTGAGCTACTCGTGAATCTCCAGCTTATATTGTGTTTCTTTGGGTGTTCACCCGAATAACTGTTTTCGCAGCAACTTACTGCAACCTCGTACCGTCTTGATACTGAGGACTTCAAGCGTTCTTCAAGAGTCCCCGTTTCTCCTTTCTCAATTATCCCAATGGCATGTGCGCTAGGTACTGGGGGAGTGGACCCTTGTTTTAGCTAGCATGGATGTTTAAGAACGCCAACCTCAGCCGTACTAGTGTATAGTACGTCTTTGTAAAGCGCTTTCACCCCGTCATCAGCGATGGCACGGGGAGAGAAGACACGTACCGGTCTGCTGTGATTGAAACTCTACACCCGGCCTTCTCCAAAGATGGACACCTGATGCACAGGCTCAATGCAAACTTTTTTTCTTTTTTTCCTCTTTAGTACTACAGTCATGAACGCCGAGCAAATGCCAAGTCTCTCCAGCAAGTCATCGCCTTCAAAGTTTAGATGGCGTTGTATCAGCCTGCCTAATGGTGAGAACTTTATGGTCTGCTTTTGAAGGTTTGCCCCGTATTACGATCTGTTGTGCACTTTCCGTGAGAGGAGGGGGGACGTCCGGAAGATGGGACCCGGTTATTTGGCTTAACGGGTAGCAGTGATCGATAGCCCGGGTCCCACGCTAACTTACGAATCGTACCACTTCCGTAGGCCCCTCGATGTCACCGACGCTCGTAGACAAGGGGCGAGGAGGATTCCGCTATAGACTGGTCACACAGACTTTTTAGCGCAATCAAGACGGAAACTGTCCTTAAGGTTAGTAAATGTCGATTTCAAAAAAGTGAATAGTGACAAACTTTAAGAACGGATGGCGAATGGAATGACTATAAAAAAACTGTGTAAAATAAAAGATATGATGAATTGGTCGCCATAAAACCAACTTTTGCTAAAGTACTGCATCTTCATGAAAATGCTAATTCCTCGGTCTTTACTCTTAACTCCTAGCGTTTGCCACATCAATGCATCTGGACCGTGACCAGTCTGTTGATTCGTAAACATGAAACCTGATATCTTGAGGAGGGGAGAAAAACTAGCCATTGCATGCTTGGATGTGGGAGGCCTTCTTATGCCGACAAAGCATTCGAGTTACAAGGGAGCCAGAGTAGTACAGTATGGGACCACGAGCAGCGGGACCGCTTGATTACTATAGCGAAAGTATTTTTGGGTGTCCCGAGGTCATAAATTGCGTCTTTCAGGAGCCGACAACTGATAGCCTAAACCACCATGATTCTCCCTGAAAGAGAAGCTGTGCAATCAACAAGAATCTGTGGTCTGTGGTTGAGGTGGCAATACATTTTTCTACATCCTGCTTTTAAATCTTTAAGCGTTTCCTTCCTTTTTAGACTTTCCCAATGCAACTGTTGTGGAGGCCTACCTTTCGCCAAACGTAGACTCCTCAACATCCAACTTTCTGTGGACCGAGCCTCAAGTTTCGGACCTTGTAAAATATCCTTTTGCCTTGAAATCAGCGCAAAATAGGCGTTGTAACCTAGGCGTACTGCGAATGTGCCAGCCTCTACCCTCACAACATGTCCGACTCAACGCTCCCGCCCATCTGAATACTGACTTCTTCAACTCAGGGTCGCGAAGAAGCACTTAGGGTACGGTACATTCTGAAGCTGAGTTGAGTTGCAATAGTGATAAGCGCAGACCGAACTCCCAAGTTAACTCACTCATCGCGAAATGATGGTCTTTGACGAAAGATTTCCTTGACAGCCTGTTGAATTCACGAGAAATCACCTCTGAACTTGTACTTTCTCCGCAACACCACCTGGGAGTGTTGTTCACCGATATGTCCTGTGTTGTCGTGGAGCTCTGACGCAGAGTACTCATAGGTGATCGCTTAGAGGCAAACGACCAGGCAACTTTGAGTATTCCTGATCGCAGTCGAAAGCGAGAGCCCCGGCTACAGTGGTAAATCGTCTTCTCAGAAGCAAACTAGAGCCGCTGTCAAACCTGGGGCTTTATCCGTCTGGACTTTCGATACGTTAGTTTGACCGTCGATTTTGGCGATGTCCGCCGTGTGCGCAAGGGGACGGTGACTTGCACGTGAATTATTTTATGTTGATAGTAGACACTTGCGCGACACCTACCGCGCTCCCTCTCCCCACAGCTACCAGGGGCCTGGTCTGAAGTCCGAGTCCGGCAGACCAGAAGTGATCAGGCACAGATGACTGGCGCGGCGCGAGCCTGCGCCCAGGCGTGCCACCACAGCCCCTCGTGGGACATTTCTTGTGGACGCACATCCCCAGTAGCGCCTACTGTGCCCCCATATGGCCTCCTTATTGGCCCAGCGCATCTACTGCTGACTGGCTATTGAACAAGGGATTTCGACATGGCTTGCTGATAACGTCTACCAGTTCAGAAACGCCCATTTCATCTTCTGTTGGCAAATATCTTTGCATAATGTCTGTCTTTAATCTCCAGGTATGATTAATTTCAATTACGGAACGATCGTTTCTTGTATGATATCTCGTTCCTTTGGAACAGACTTAAAAAGGGGTAAGACTGACTTATATAGCCCCCTAAATAAGACACGGGAATAGAAACGCCCTGCCCAAGTAATAAATGCGGACCTGCGCGTTATTCCTGTTATGACCCGGGAGAAAGGTAGGACAGGAAGATTGCCGGTTCGGAGGAAAAGCACCTTATTGGCAACTTGCGGACACGAGGGGTTACAACTCGTCAGAAAGATGCGCTATTTATATCGGCCCCTGTGCGTTCTGGAACATTCCGTCCAATGACGTGCCAGCCGCTGAGGGCCTTTTAGAATGTTCCTGTCCCCAGCTTGCTGGTCGCTGATTGGTCACCGCGTGCGCGATAGCCCCCCCCCCCCCCGCGGAAACGTCTGGAATGTTCGACCAGCCATTGATTGGGCCGCACACGTGGGCAAAGGCACCACACGTGTTCGGCGCGCTGCAGTGCACGCCGGTCGGCCGTCTAACGTCGCGCGTGTCTCACGCCGCCGACATGGTCCCCTGTTCAGCGCCCTAGGCCGTGGCTCTACGCCGCCTGCAGTCTCCATAACAATTCCGGAAAGAGCAAATATTCCCGTATCCTAACCCCAACAAAAACCCTAGTATAAGACTGAACCGTTGTCCTAGTCTTAACCCTGATCCTACCCTAAACCTTAACTCTGCAGTTACGCTAGCCCTTGCCTTAACCCCAAACTTGATCCTGAATTATCTTGTCGTTAACGTTATAATCTGGCCTTAAACCTAATCCTTAGCCTAAGCCTAATTTTGCTGGAGGCTGGCTCAACACCACTCCTATTGCAGGCGGTTCCTGTTCTCATGTCCTCTTTAGGGGGGCCATGTGAGTCAGTCTTAACAAGAAAAGTGAGATTTCTCCTGTGAAGCCTCGTTATTTGAAAGTTTGAACAATGTCACTTGCCTGTGCCAAAACCCATAAAACAATGCCATAAATCCTTAAATGTGTTTTTAGGTAAAATAAAAATATACATCTGTGACGGAAAGCATCCCAAGGATATTCCAAGGGGAGAAGGACTATCCAGAATCATACTTATAAATAAATTTTTGAACAGTTCAAAGCAGCCCGCCTTCGCCAGGCCCGTCGATTTTTCCATCAACGCGGCGAAGAACAACATATTTTCATGCCGATTCTCTGGCCAGGCAGAGACACCCCTCGGCGTTATTAGTTGCCATCTTGAAGATTTAGGTGTGTTTGGCCGGTCGAGGCGAAGTGGCTGCCAAATACGTCCTTTGCAAGTTTTTCACAAGCATCGGAAGATATCTATTGGCTCGTCGCGATGTCTCCATCGCCACAAACTCCACTCTACACTCCGGTCCTCTGTCCGGGGTGTCCTTTTATACGTCTGTGAATGTTTGATGCACCTAATCGTATCACTAGCTCGTCGACAGTCGACCGGAGCATGAAAGACGAAAGAGAGAGTAAGGCCGACATTGCGGAATTTGTCCTCAGTGGCACGCTCGAGTCTATCACGACTCATTAAGAACGATGGCTCAGAAGTCTATCCTGTCAGTTGGCAATTAGATCCCTGTGGATGTATTTTGAAGTAAATTGGGAACTGAACTTCAGGCTGTAGTAGATCCTTTCTTATATGCCCTTTAACTGTAACGATAGTGTTGTCTGCGTAGCTGGGCGAAAACTCAGGCTCTTAGTGGTTGAAAGCGAACTTTTCCGGCTCTTATAGGACCAATTCTGAAATTAGACTGGATATTGAGGAACCAATAGGCGTCCTGTTCTAGGGACAGTGATTGGCTTTGTATAGCCACCGAGGCCCGATCGGAAAAGCATATGCTGCATGGTTATTTTTATGATTTAGATTGCTCGTATGGTTGGAACGGCTTTCAATAAGAAGCAAACTTGCTGGGATGTATTATTTTTGACTATGCTTATTAGCATTGCAACCTCGCCTAGTCACTTTTTGTTTATTTAGGGCTTTATTTTTCGGTTACGGTCGGTTTTTCGTGAGCTAGCCTGTTGTGGTTATTTTAACGAATTGCATTCAGAACAATCGAACTGCGTTTTGCTGTCCGATTTGCGAAATTTTCAACTGTGCCGTTAATTGTCATTAGTTCATTGTGGAAGTTAGCTGTCTTCAAGGCCAAACGTGTGTATCTGAATAGCAAATTTACGTTCCAACGGCTAAGTGGTAAAATAAACGAAGAGAGTTTCTTGGACACTCTTCACTCCCGGCGCATTATGCACCTCTGTCCTAACAGACTTGCGTCTTATATTTCCTTAACGTTCTGCTCGCGCCCTAACGTTTGCTGTTGAGAGGTTAGGCTGGAGCACGGCGACCAGTGAGTCCACCCTTTCTTCAGTGTTTGAAAAGTTCAACAACTCCGCCCATGACGCTAAGCAAGCAACTCTGATAACCGACTTCTTCCCCCGCAGTCCTTTGAAATCGAAAGAACCCGATGAACTTCTCTCCTCCAAGGTTAGTTACGTTTTGATGAGTCTAGGACCGCCAGTACACCTCTTGTCTCTGATATGCATGCTATTTGTGTCTATGCCCATATTTTATAGGGTGTACACACAGCCGATACAACCAGTTGCTGCATGGTTGCCCGACCTGACCTCTAATAGGCACTCAGCTCTCATCTGTGACCCCGAGAGTTCGTGTTTCACACTGCAGTCGAAATTTTGAAATATGTTCTCGATTCGAAAAGACTGCCTAATTGGGGTTCTAATATCAATAATCATGCATCATAATCCTACAATATTTCAGTCACACCAAAATGCCGGCTTTTAAATGAGCTTTTTCTTTTCGGCCGTCTGCAAAAAACACAATAAAAGGACTACTTAAGCAGTGTGACATTTACCTACTTATTTTCGATGTCCTTGTACAATTACACAAAAGTATTCATTCATTTGGTAGCAAAGTATTTCTTTCTCAAATTTTATACCCAAAGAAAATGTATCTTTCGGTTTTAAAAAAAGTTCCAAACTATGGGATTTTCTAAGTTCATGAAATTTCCATGCAGCATCGCATCCACTAATGCTGCTTATAAAGCATACAACCTGGTTCACATCCATTGTGCCATTTTATGAGTACTATATGACATCTTCCTGACAGGTTAGAGAAATGTGAGTCAGATGTGGTTATGTAACCGCATCTGAGGTTAACAAACCCCTGCTACCTGCAATACGGGACCGGTGGGGCGGGGGGACGCACAGGCGACGAGGTCAAGTAATTGTATGCAAAGAAAAGCTATCGGGAATGCACATATGTACTTTGCGTGGTTGGTAAATAGTTGCCCTAACCATAACCTTAACCCCTTAGCCGCAGCCCTAAACGCTAACCCTGAAATATCAAACGCGAAAGCTATAAGGACACGACAGACGGACAGTCAAGAAGGACCACCGGCATTGGGCCGAAAAAGTAGACACGGCAACAAAGAAACAAGGCCACCAACAGAATACACACCACAACGCGCAGCAACACCATGCCAACGTAATCACACCAACTCAAAATAATTAAGTAGGTCAGCAGTAACGTGCCCATCAGGTGCGGCTGCATAACCACATCTTACCGAAATGTGTAATATTCATTTGCCGGAATGTGTACAGCAATTACTCTGGAAACCCTGAATGCGAGTGTAGTGGCAGATGGAGCGAAAGATTACTCGGGAGTCGGAGAAGTTTCTAAAAGCCGGAAGCTGCTCTCTCTTCAAGTATAAAATTTGAAGAAGGCATAATTTGCAACCAAATGAGCACACGATTTCTACAAAATGTAATTGAATTTATAAGGACATCGATAATCGCTATGAAATTTTCATACTACTTAAGCAATCATTTTTACAGAGTGTTATTGTAGATGGCCGAAAAGAAGCTCGTTCAAAATCCAGTATCCTGACGTAACTGGAATATCTCATGAGTATGCTGTAGATCATTAATATTGCAACCTTACTTGAGTAATCTTTTCGAGTCGAAAACATTTCGGAATTTCAGTTAACATTTTATGAGATAGCGCATCTATTAGATATTCAAGTGATCCTCTTAGTTTAAAGGAAAATTACTGCAAACGAAAACACTCCCATTTTCCACATTTTTATCTTTCAGCAAAATGTACCTTACAGCATATACCTATAGAATCAGGTTAATTGAATGACTATATCAGTTTCGGCAGGAAATAAAACTCTACGCGCGACTTTGTCCTGAGGTTTCCCAATGCTAAGCTAGATCAGACAGAGTTACTGAGGCTAGGGAGCGTAAACGCGACTCAGCAGGCAGTTGCAACAAAATTTCTCATCAGCCCGTATGCAGCCGTTTTGGGCTGTTAGCCCCGACGTGGAGTGCATGCGTGCCTCCGTCTTCTGTCCGCCAGCAGCCAATCAGCAAAGGCCGCATCATCGATTTGACTCGAGCTCTTACCGCACGCGTGACTCAAGCAGCGAATTGGTAGAGGAAGTTATGCGGGTCGAAGGCGGCATTCGTAAGCGGCTGCGCTAACGTCCAGGGGGTGGACTGTCACAGCTTGGATGATTTTTTTCCAAATGAGGTAGTTTTCGGCTAATGGGGTGGTCCACAATGGTTAGCTAACGCCTCATGGTGTGAAAATTAACTTAAGATTGAGATTTTTTACTGACAACTATAAGGGGAACCAAAACGGCACGATGTGGTTTGTTAGCCCCACCTGATGGACACAATACTGTTGGGGTTAGGGGTTAGGACCAAAGGTTAGGGTTAGGGGTTGGGATTTAGGATTAGGGGTTATAGTTAGGAGCTAGGGTTAGGGGTTAGTGCAACTATTTCTCAACCACTCAAAGTGCGACCGCGCATCCCCAATAGCTTTTCTTTTGCACCCAACTGCTTGACCTCGTCGCCTGTGCGTTCCCCGACTCCACCCGTAAAAACCCCTATTACCACCGGTCCCGTATTAGAGGTGACTGAGGTTTGTTAACTTTAGGTGGGGCTACCAAACCACATCCGACCAAAATAACCATTTCATACATATTTCCCGTCATCTTCCGGCCATTCCCTAGCCACAAACGACCATCTGACACGTTAATGCCAGCTACCTGGTCCTCGAGCATATTTGTCATCACCCATGTTTATCTGCTTTCACCATAAATCATCCTGCAACTCCTCCCGATCTATACTGCCTACTTGGTTCGGAGATTAGCTACGCCAAAGTCACAGCGTGAGGGCTGGCTTTGATGCAATCGGAATATTCAGCAAAAATAACTGCATATTCCATAGTACGGTGGTTACTTCAAATGCATAGTAAAAATCAAAATTAGCACAAACATTTTATATAGGTGGCAGTTATTAGTCCAGTTAGTCAGTCCTTAACTTTTATATTTCTGGGTAGTTTATCGTACCCGCTACACTCCACTATGCGAGTTTTTGTGTCCCACATTGCAATACCCCCCCACCTAATTTCTCATTCCCAGGCGACTGCTACGCGGTTTAATCCCGTCCTTGATATGTAGGAAAATCCACACTCATACAAATTCTTCTTTTTTCATTTTCTGTGCATGTATACGTTCAGAGGACCGCGCGCCTCGCCGTTTCCTCCCAGAAACTGAGGTATGCCGCTGAATTCGCCGACGTCTTAAGTAAGGATGATGGCACCTGGCTAAAAACGCCGTCAGTGTCATCCACCAAACCGCCGACGCCGGAATGTTCCGTCTCAACGGTGAGCGGCTCCGAAATTTGTCCTAATCGGCGGCGGCGTTCACATCCGGAACGAAGTATGACCCTACTTTTGCTGCCACACTTACTTTCGTGTTTTTATCCCTCCCACCCATTTTTCCGTGTCACCCGAGTTCACTTATATGAAGTAACCGGAACATTACTTTTCGAGACTTTGCTCAATCCCGTAGAGAACTTTAAAAAAATATGCGCTGTATAGAGAGGGAAGTCGCAGCCTGGTTTTATGATCAATTCTCTTTCGACTTGTCGTCGTATGCTGACTGGTGCCGCACGAATAAAAGCACATGGCCAAGAGGTTTTTAGCCCTCTCACTGTAGAAATGAGCGTTGATTAGAATTCTAACCGTGGTACGCATCTTCACTCAGGGTGGAAACCGATCTCTCGGCGACCGATAATTTTTAGGCTTTGTCTACGATCGCCTACAGTCCAGCGTTTTAAGTCTCGGCCAAAACAGGCAAAGCACGACTGATGATAATAGTAAAACTGCTGATTACTTCATCCTTTTTATGAACCGCAAGACCGTTCCAACTCAGAAAAGGCTGACTGTTTGCCGCCACCCCTAGACATCACATTTTCCTTACTGTGAGCTCCATTTTCAGTTTATGATCACTGAAAATCATGAAGTATTCAGCAATAGTTCGAGGCCGACCTGAAACTCAAAGTAATCCAAAACAAACGAAAGGTGAAATTAATTTAACGGAAAAAAGTTCTCTCTATAAACACAAAATGGTGTGTTTACGATCACGCCTGTCGGTTCTATTTAAGTTTATTAGGCACCGACTGGCCTCATGGCATGCCGCCTTATGAAAACTTTTGTTCCTACGACGTCCCCATCGGCGAAATCAAACAAAATCCAGCTTCTCTTGGTGAACCCCATCTCATTTAACTCCAAATAGTCAAGGAAAACACGAAATACTAGAAAACTGTTTTGGAATCTACACTCAGAGTGTAGGCAGTTGGCAAACCGTCATATATGAATTCACACTACTTATTAGACGATATTTAGATGTAAACTCTACTGTAACACTATTATTCGACGTTATTTTATGTCCACCTTCATATTTACTGCGTTTTTTGGTACGAGAATACATTCTATACATCTAAAAACGAAATTTACTTAATTAGAACCATTTTTTGACGTTTTCGGGATGTTGCGCTTTTCAAAATAAATCGACATTTCTAAACAACGCAACACTGCTTTTAATATTTCTTTTGTGTTTTCGATTCTTTTAAACTTGTAATTAATTAACATAGATATTTGACTCATAAAATGGTGTCGGTTTGCGAGTGGTTGGCAATCATTCGTAAATTTCGACACACTTCATGAGTTAGGTCACTAACTGTAGTGGCTGTGACCCGCTTTTTTCTCCGTCACGACTGATTGGGTAACTCTGTTCTATGGACTGGGATATGGGTTTCGATGAATCCTTAATTTGAAGACTCCCATGGCTGCGATTCCAGTAAATTAAGTTATATTCATGTGGTTTTATGAATCAGCCTGCGTATGGCAATTTTTTTGGCCTGTTCGGTCGTTGCGCTTGGGCCATTTCCGACTGTTCTGGCCTTCTCTTGTCGCCTGAACGTAATAGCTGTGGGAGGGAAAAGTTCGTTTGCTGCCGCGCAAGTCTCTCGGTATTTCGAAATAATACACAGGCCACCGCAGTTCTTGGTTTTCAAATGAGCCGTTTTCGGGGTTACGTCGATGTTGAAGTGTGCCGGAGTCATGTAGCGTCTAAGAGGTGAGGGTATACTCAGTGCTCCACATTCATCCGGCCAAATTCCACGTTTTAATGAAAAGACTGAAGTCACCCTTATTTGTTGTCACACGTAAGTGGCCGTGGGGTAAACCAGGATCGGTATCGACTGTGTCCAGTCTTGCCTGAGAGTTAGTGAGGCAGTGGTAATAAGTGCTTTTTGTGGGGCAGGCTCGAGCATTGTCCGATTGGCATGTGTTTTATTCGCCGGGAGGTGGTGTTCAAGTGGCTCATTGGCGGCTGCGACTCTGTGGATACACGTGTCGCAAGCACTACCTCTCCATACGCAACCATCACCAGTACCAGCATATCTGGAGAGCTTGACCCGCCCTTCTTCGCCTACGAAGGTTAAATATAGGGGTCAGAAAGCTGTCTAGATCCCCAAACGGAACGTATCTAGCCGGGTTTTCTGCCAACATCCCTTTCCGGCACCTGGTTGGCGGTGGCGACGGATTCAATTCCGCAGCACGGAACGCAAACCTCGATCAATAAAGAACGTACCCAAAGCACCACAGTCGTCTTCCATGGCTGACCCAACGTATTCTTGCGATTTTCTCACAGTGACGACAACCTATCTCATTCGGAACAAGGTCATTGTAACACGCTTGAGGCATCATTTTCAGGTGGTGGTCGAAGACCTTCAATTTCCGCTTGTTTTCTATGCACATAACCCAGCATTAACAACCCCGGGCTAGACGAGAGTCCGGCAGGCGTTATCGGCAATGCGTACCCTGAACAAACGCCAAAATGCAGATGTGGCAACGCGCTTAGTTGCCAGCTGACGTCGCGCCCATTGGAGTCCCTGCCGCTCCCATTTTTGCTGTTCAGAATCCTAGTCAGGTGTTTGTTCTGGACCAAGGCGGTGTGGAGATATGCATAGAAGCGGAATATCGCCATGCCAGCCACCTGGGGCATCTCCCATCTCCGATCCTGACTTGTTCATGACACCGGGTCTAGGTGAGGGAGAAGGAGAGAACGTGGTTAATTCATCGCAAGTCTACCGTCACCTAAGACCAACCCACATGCCGGTCAACGTCCCTGCTCTCACCCGGCTATGGAGCACAGAGTTAACATTGTCGGTAACGACGGTCGAATTATCAGTTGCTTTCAAGCCAAGTACTTGCGTCGTATTTGTCGCTTTAATTAATACTTTGGCCTTCGGGCCACCATAAGTCAGCAGCAAACCAAGACATTAAGGAAAGTCAGCCGACCATCGTAAGTTGTGTGTCCATGACGCTTAGACGCTCTCTTTAAACCCCGTGATCATAAATGATGACGAATGTATTGGCAACTTTCCCAGATCAGACCGAAATTGATTCCGGAAGGTCAGACGAATATTGTTCCCGTTATCCCATAGCCTTCTTTACAGTATCGCTGATGATAGTAGAGTCGGAAGATCATTCATTGCAGAGATATGTCAAATAGCAAAAGACGAGGCCCAGGAAGCAGTCGAGAAAAAGAAGACACGATGGTTGGAACAAGGGATGTATAAGTCTGACATTTCAGATTCCTTAACAAACACCTTCAGATTAAAGCGTATATCCGGGTATTTCATGAACAAGAGTATGTTGTCACCAAGTTAACTCATACGCATGAAAATAAACGACTTCTTAATTTATCAGCGATCGTTGCAAATGATATTAAGAATATCTGACCGATGTGTGTCAGTGTAATTCGCTTGAGGCATCATTTTCAGGCGGTGTTCGAAGACATTCCTCTTGTTTTCTATGCACATAGTCCAACATTGACAAACCTGAAGACAGACTGACGGGACCGGTGCCCTTTACACTCGAATTTCGATGGTGAATGAAGTTTCGCATGTGGTCCATAAGCACCTTCTAAGGCGTTCAATAGGTGAGCAAGAGGCATCGATTACGATGAGACGTTAGGCACCGCATTACAGGTGGTCATGTCCTATGTTCCAAGGAGGTAGAGTTGGGATTAAGTTTATAAGGGTTAGTGTTTGGGCTAGATAGATTAGGATGAGACGTAAGGCAACGCATTACCGGTAGCCATGTCCTAAATTCCAAGGGGGTAGGGTTGAAATTAAGTATATCAAGGTTAGTGCTGTGATTGGGGCAAGATAGGTTAGGATTACACAAGTGGAATTTTTTGATGGAGTTCATATTCCCGTTCCCGACCTGGTAAGGATGTCGTGTTAGCTCTGTTTCTGTCAGTGCTATTGTCCATCTCTTCATGCTAACATACCTATTAAGCGCGGTAGCTTGATAATGGACTTTAATCATAATGGGTATTATTTCCTACACCATCCTCTAGCTGCATTTTTCTCCGGAGGGAATCACAGTTAACTGAGTTAAAGGCTGCAGCACTGATTCTGAGGGCGAATGTTACTTTCGATTGAATCTAGGAGTGCATACACTCCAGTGTGCATTCGCGTGCTTAACATCACACGTGCCTCGCGCACTGGGCACCGAACGGCCCCCGCCTGTTGCCTCGGCTGCCAAAATAAATTGCCGCCGGCCCTCCGTACGCGCCCTTCGCCGCCATGACGGTGGTTTATTGACCCGTTGCCGTTTGCGCCTGGGCGGGCACGTGCCTTCCAGCGCACGCTGATTGGTCTGCATGCCTCCCCTGCCGTAACTTTTTCCCTGTTCTGAAATGCCTTTCAACTTTTCCCCTGCACCAACATCTCAATGCATAATGCAGCTAAAGGTATTACCACTCCTCACACACTTACAATGGGTCACTAGAAATTCCCATGATTGCTTCATTGAAATTCCATTTTAGCCAGTATATCCCGCTTTTTGGGACTAGACGTTTTGCCTAAAGTTTCTAGCTGGTGAGTCACCTATCTGAGTAGGCAGCTCTTGACTCTTTTCCCGCTGATCCTTCGAGGAATTGTCTGCCTCTTACACAACGGCCTGCATTCTACCCCTTTGGTGTGTACATTTAACATGCAGGCACACGACCCGATATTCTCCACCGAATGGGGTCCACTATTTCCTCCCTCAATTATGAGCCAAACAGGTCGTACACATGCACAAATAAAGGTTTTAAGGTCCGCTGAGGTCTAATGACTAATTATCATAAGTCATTTGTCATGTTGTGGGAGCTCACCAAAACTCCAGCTTCTCTGGTGGCAAACATACGACTAGTGATGCGCCCTGAAAAACTGGACTTTGACTACAATGGCCCTGTTGTTCAAATTTAAACTGAATTCAATGATGCCTGGACCACTGACATCAGGCGTCAAATACGGGAACCGAAGGCTTCACTGCCATTGCACGAAACATCTATAGTCGTTTATCGGGTCTGGTGCAGTTGCGGGAAAAGCAGCTTGGTCGGAGAAACCGGAAGACTACCCCGACAGTGAATGACCGAACACAAAGGAATGACGCCACCTCTGAAGTTGCGGTTCGTTCGACGAGATCTGACCACACATCCTTATTCAACGGGGCCGAGACTCTAGCCACAGGTGACAACCGAGTGAGCCTTGAGCTGCTTAAGTCATGGTTCACTGGTTCCTAGTCTATTAACAAGTGAAATGACCTTCCCCTTCCACATTGACAAATTGACAATCGCGAACCGTTTGAATCATGGTTCAATGGCCCTCAGTCTATCAATTGAAAGGGTCCTGTGGTTCAGATTGAAACCGAATTTAATTATGTGTGGATTCCCCACTCACATAAACGGCGTTACGCAACAAACTGCAACGATGAGTATCAGACGATGTGCCATTTACAATCAGGCCATTTCCCTTGGGACAACAGAAGGGGACATCAATAAACAGAAAGTCTGTAATCTGCAGGCTGCACGACTTGTATCCAACAGGCATGACGTGGCACCTAGTTGACAACGTGTGCATCCTTATGTGTATCAAACCATTTCGTGCGTGTATATTCTGTTAGAGGTTGAAATTCGAATTGTTCGGCTGATTGTTCTATCGATTGGCTTGATTTTCGAACCGGATGCTTGCACCCGAGAAGTTTCACCAACAGGAGTGTGTGTTGAGCTCCACGGGGATGATGCTACAGTCCGACGTAGGCAGCTGACGCATGCTGGGAGGCATGCAAACCAGCCAATTCAATGACTGTGTGCCGTTTTCGGGCGTTGAAACGGACTGTACTTTTTGCAAATACAACTTTTAGCTTGCCGTTCTATCTAGGCATGCAAAATCCTATTTATTCATGAAGGGCCAGACAGCGTGTAAATTGACATAACCTGGAGATGATTTCTCGCGTTCACCTGGGTGACTGGCTTGTCCTGAATATTTCACTCCTAAGAGTTTTCTAATTGATGAACTTTTATTGCTTGACTAAACTTTTTGCCTCGAAACAGAAAGTCTCTGTTCTGGGCCGAACCTTAACCTGGCTGTTTTAAGCATATAAAACCGATCACCGGAATCCTCCACCATTCGTGCCACAGAGCCTCAAGTGGTGGGCTCATCTAGCGGCTGATTTTGGAGTCCACAGGTGAGTTTGCAACGGAGGCTTATGTAATCCACAATGAAGGTCACTTCGTACAGCCTTCCTTGAGCTCGCCATAACCTATAGACGCGTTAGACGGAGCCACTGCGTCACGCCATGCCCAGTAAGCATTCTGCCAGTCACGGTGATCGATAACAGGATCCCACGCTAACCCACGAGTCGTACTAAACCAGGCCTGACTGTCACGTAAGTAGGCCCCCCTCCGCGTCAACAACGCCCGTAGACAGAAAAAGCAAGGGACGAGGGCAAACTCGCCATAGACAAGTCACACGGGATTTTAACGCAATCGAAACGGAAACTGTCCTTAAGGTTAGTAAACATTGACTTAAACACAAGTGAATAGCGACAAAGTTTGAAAACTCATAGCAAGTAAAATAACTATAAGGCTGTTTACAAATAAAAGGGTTAGATCGCAGTTGGTAGCCAGAAATGGGAAAGGCGTACGGTAATGGTGGGACAGGCAGTCATATGGGTGCGATAAATGGAAGGGCTGATAGAGGAATGCTAGAGTTTCTGGGTAGAAGTAAAGTTACCAGGGAAAGTGCTGGGAAGTTTTAAGTAGGTGGAATAATGGCAGGAATGTAAATCCTACACTTAACCCTAAAATCCTACCCTGACCGTAACCATAAAGCCTAACCCTAAGCCTCAGAACCTAAACGTAACCAAAATCCTAAAACCCAACGCAAACCCAAAACGTAGCCTTAACGCTAACCTTAAGCCTATCCCTAACCTTAACCGTAACACTAACGGGAACCTAAACCCTAACCCTAACACTGAAACCTGACCCTAAAACGTAAACCCTAATGCTAAAACTTAACCTACGCCTAACTCTAACCCTCACTAAACCCAACAGTACGACCGAAACGGGCGACCTGCCTAAGTCAGTAAGAGCAGACCTACTGATAACAGGTTCTCTAGACGAGGTAAACACACCTACAGATAACAAGTACGTACGTCGACAGTATCAACGTATAATGTCTGGCTTCCAACTGTGATCTTACCAATAAAGAGTATAACCGCAGTCATAACTCAGATAAGTCCCTGGTGTCTGGAAGAAGGGTTTTAATCGATCCAACGCCTTAAAAGTATTACAATGCGCTGGCAGTCATGACTTGAGAGCTTACTAACTGATGGTTTAACACTACCCTACTCAGTACTGAAGGCCAGGCTGTGATGGCTCTAATGCGACTCGGTTGTGCGAGATCTGAGCTTCCCGCAAGGTGAGTCTGGCACGTGCGGAGTACAGGACTGAGTCTTATGCGGCAAACGTCGGTGGGCGACAGCTTTGTCAACCATTACACGCAAACCAAGCCCCAATTGTCCTGCCTTTATCTATCCATCGGGGCGCGATGGGCATAATAGTAGAGGATAAGGTAGATGCCGCGCAAACCATTACTCTGTCCACCGCGTAGGGTCAGCAGGCGAACTTGTCGCTAGCGCCGATCCAACCGTCTCATCGATTTTCCCCAGATCGACTTTCGAAGTTTTTCCCATGGATCTCTCTCCATCTTCTACCATGAGTTATGAACTCTTTCTGCTGCTTTCACATATGGAATTATGTATGTTGCTACACCTGTTCTACATTTGTGTTTTTCAGGTGTCAGCAAAGGAAGCCAGCGGAAGCGGCGACGCAAGCAGTCTTAATCGAAGGTCCGCTGATAGTTTATGACTTTTTCACCAACGAGAAGCATGGAGAGGCCTCTGAATCTAAAGATCCCTCCACCGGCAGCCTATTTTAACTTGCAGTACTTGAGATTACTATGTATTTACGCATGCATTTTTGTAATTGATTTTTAACTTTTTTCCTTACTTTCATGAATACACCCACCCACACTGTAAAGCATTGTAAAGTTCACCATCTTCACATGTTCCCTTGTTTTGGCTATCGTACTCGTCCTCTGATGACGGATAAACACCGCCGTTCCGGTATCTAATATATATATGTGAACTTGTCAGCCCGCTGGAGATCCGGAGTTTGGGGCAGTACAGCGTCGCACGATGCGGTCACTGAAGCCAAATATAAGTTAATGCAGACAAAACACACCCTGCAAAACCACACCGCCGACGACGCGAAGAAATTCCATCTGTTGCTAAATTCGCTAGAAGGAAATTCTGCTTTTAGTCCGCTTATAAACAGAACGAAGACGTTTCTCCAGTCATTCATTTGCTTGAGCGTGTGCCACGCTCGCAAGACATCCTCTCTGAGTTGTTCACTAGATTACTTCACATTGAGTACAGCTTACTCAGAGCCACTCCGGCCGTTTTCTTCGCTTCTCAGCTATAGAAACTCAGGTAGTTATCTTGCGCATCTGAAACATCGGATTCGAATTTATGGGAACTACTCTGGTCTCTAGCGGGCTTGGCATCAAGTCTGTCAAACAGGACTAGAATAATATAGTCTTGCTCCTTCCATGAGAGAGGGGCATGTAAGTGCCGTTGGTAAGAAAGCATCAGTCCTGCTAACGTGACTGTAAAGATCATTTCCATTATTTGGAACCATTGTAACGCATTAGAAGTAGGCATGCGGAGCTGTGCGTTATGGACTAGGGGGTGTTTTGGTACGCCTTTGTGCGGCTTTTGCCTTGCCAGCCATCTGCGGTCTTCTTGACTCTGCCGCGATACCGAACCCAGGTGGGGAAAAAGGAGAGTGTGTGGTAGATGTTGCCAATTCTTCTATCAATACAGACGAATTCACGCGCAAGTCACCGCCCCTGTCCCTATCCTGCTGTGGGGCACACAGTAGATATCGTCGGGAAGGACGGTCACTCTGGCCATGTGTGATATGGTTTGCGACACAGCACTCCGTGATACTGCCTGCTTCCATACTTGGAACCTTATGAAAATACAAACTTTCCTTGTTCACGCAGCCCTAGGAGCTGCGCTGAACCGTTTATTCGAGGTAGCGTGCTTCTTTGGCTCAGTATCGCGCAAATGATGGGCTTCGTCGATTGCTGCTGCGATTCGTAAGACGGTTTGCCATGCTTGACGACTTTACGCTTACCAATATTTCTGGGTTAATTTGCAGATTCCGGTGGTGGGTCCTGAAGGTCCCCTTGCATCGTAGCCGTTTTACGTCTTGTTTGCTGACGCACTTGTCGACGTCACCACAAAGCAGCCACATGAGATACGGTTCGGCATCCATTCCCACGATACGAGCACATCATCGCAGTTACATATGCTCTGTATGGCGTGGACTCTGAGAACGGCAGTCCCTTCTGGGTACTCCGTCTCTGATATTCTTTCTTGCCCTTTCGCCTTCAGCATTCCACGGCGGCAGTTGAGGCAGAGAGTTTTGGGTATCTTGCTTGGCTTTCGTAGACTGTCTGTGCCTCTCCCTCGTATGGAGAGTTTGCCCTCGGCAACCTAGGTTTCGCGTTAGGAAGGCGCCTCTTTTGCGGCCTTTAGCGTACATTTCTCCGTTAACAAGATCCGTAAACACCGACCCTCGGAACTTTCGTAGATACTTCCATGCTTTACATTTTAATATTTGTAGAATGTTATTACCGACAAAGACAAGGGAGACTGGAATGGCCCTTTCTGGCTTATTAGCCGTCGTCAGCCAGTCATACGCAACCCCGAAGTGCGGAACACCCGAGGCTCGAACTCGCGACCTGTTAGTTGAGGCGTTGGACTTCTAACAGGTCGCCAGTTCGAGCCCCAGGTGTTCCAAACTTCGGGCTTGTGTATGGCTGGCTGACGACGGCTAATAAGCCAGAAATGGCCATTCCAGCCTCCCTTGTCTTTGTCGGCAACACTGCCTATACCATGCGTCGCTGTGCGGCTGCTGGTTGGGCTCAAAAGAAAGCCCGTAAGGCACAATGGAACGAGTGAGTTCCGTAAGAACGATCGGTGAGCGCCCCTCTACTATTTAATATTTATTCCCTGACAGTCCGCCGTGAAGACTTCGTAGGGAATTGCCTTTTTTCATATTGTTTTTATCTATTTTTTTGCATTTACAAGTTACAAGCACCTCTCTGACAACGTACTTTGAGAGCACGCATGAGGGCGCGTTTTCTTGTCCTCTTCTCCGTGAAGGAGATAAGCAGTGATTTGCAAAACAGGGCTGCTTCATCAACCCAAACGTCTCCCGAATTCGGCTATGGGTCACGACATTTTGTTTATTTAAATGTCGTCCACAACAACTTTTGTTCATCCGCAAATCACATCTCGCCCTTCTCGTAGATATTTCACTTTGGGATGAGGAGTAGTTCAGGGGCTGCCCGTATTTAAAGCGCAAGTATATCTGAAAATATATCGCGTATTTTCTGCTGGTTCGCCGATTTCTACGGACAATGGCCTTATTATTTTCCTCAAGTGCTTCATCAACTGGCTTCATACACAGGATGCCATTGGCGGACACGGCTTCGTCAAGCCACAGATGATAACTCAGCACTAGGGCGTAGTGAAGTAGAAGTATCCGCTGTGCCCATCAATGGGTTCGATCGGGACTGCCAGTGTATGGTTACGACCCTAGTCCTGCCCGCTCTGTCCGTCGTAGGTGATGACATTGTAAGACGATGCCCATGCCGAACTACAGTAGTCCCTCGCTATATTGCGCCTCAACTTTGCGGCTTCACTCTATCCCGGATTTAACGCGCAAGTATGTCTGAATATATATATCGCGGATTTTCTGCTGGTTCGCCGATTTCTACGGTAAATGGCCCTTATTATTTATGTAAGTGCGTCACCAACTGGCCTCATACACAGGATGCCATTAGCCTTATTTTTGTCACAATATGTATTATTACAATGCGTTTAAAACTATAAAACCCAGTGATGCACGATACGCATATTTTCGCATAGTATACAGTTAGTGACCTAACTCATGAAGTGTGTCGAAATTTACGAATGCTTGTCAACCACTCGCAAACCGACATCATTTCATCAGTCTAGTGTCTATGTTAATTAAGTACAAGTTTAAAAGAATCGAAAACACAAAAGAAATATTCAAAGCAGTGTTGTGTTGCTTAGAAATGCCGATCTTTTTTGAAAAGCGCAATATCCGGAAAACGTCAGAAATGGCTCTAGTTTAGTAAACTTCGTTTTTAGACTAATCGAATGTATCCTCATACCAAAAATGTAGTAAATGTGAAAATACAAATTACATAACGTTTAGTAATAGTGTTCCATTGAGGTTTACATCTAAATATGTTTAATAAGTAGTGTGATTTCATATATGACGGTTTGCCAACTGCCTACATTCTGAGTGTAGATTACAAAACGGTTTTCCAGAGTTTCGTGCTATCCTTGACTCTTTGGGTTAAATGAGGTGATGTTCAACAAGATAAACTGGATTTTGCTTGATCTTGCCGATGGGGACGTCGTAGGAACAGACGTTTTCATGAGGTGACATGCCATGAGGCCAGTCGGTGCCTAATAAATTTAAATAAAACTGACAGGCGTGATCGTAAACATACCATTTTGTGTTTACAGAGAGAACGTTCCTTTTGTTAAATTAATTTACACTTTTCCTTCGTTGTGGATTACTTTGAGTTTCAGATCGGCCTCGAAATATTGCTGAATACTTCATGATTTTCAGCGCTTTCACCCGATCGTCTAAAAAGACAGATTCTGAATTACCTGTCTGTTGCGAACTTTAAAATAAGATTATTCTTGAAGGCATTTACCGAATTAGCGAGTGTTCGGGAGTTTCTTTTCACCAAGATGGTCGTTTGGGTTGCATGTAAAGACTCATTCAAACACCAAACTTCATTTTCGAGAAAAATGACTGTCCACAACGAAAGTCAGCAACAAATATGCCTTCGACCAATAAGAAAACTTTCCTTAATAGGTTACCTCTTTAAAAAGTGCTTTATTACTGCACTCCGTTGACGGATCTCTGTGTACTTCGCATATTTGCACGGTGAGGCCAAGTAAAAATTTGACACTTAGTGGTTTCTTTCGCGGTCCTGAGAAATACTTATATTTTTAGGCTAGATCGCAGTTGGTAGCCAGGAATGGGAAAGCTAACGGCGGCCTTAACCCTAACCTTAATCTTAAACGTAAACCGTTAACCCTAACGTCAACCTTAACCCTAGCCGAAATCATAAAAGTAGCCTTAGCCCTTAGACATAGCCCTAACTGTAAAACCTAACCGAAATAGGGAAACCTAATCGTAAACTCAAACCCTAAGCGTAACCCGAAAACCTAAGCCTAAAGGCATAACCCTAACCCGAAAATCGGAAACCATTAAGCGGTACCCTAATCCTAACCTCAACCGTAAAACGGAAGCCAGATGGGTCAGACGTGTTTATTTAGCCCCACAAAAAAGCCCCAGTAAACAAATCCCAGCCACCTGTAATACGGGGCCTGGCCAACAACTGCAATTTAGCCTATTTTTCTACCGTAAACGTAAGAACATGCCTTCCTCTATACATTGGGGCCATTTTCACTGGTTTTGCTCTCTTTTAGACTGCGTTCACCGAGTAGGAATGCACGGCAAAGCACCCATATAAATACTGATATTTTGCTGAAACTATTAAGGTCTTGTTCGTTCTATTTCTGAGTAAGGTATGCATAGAAACTGAACTACACGACAAGTAGTGTTTCATATGTTTAAACCTGGAACTGCCCATTCGGCGGCGGTCATTTCTGTGACATCAGGTAGAATTTTCCAAACGGCAAATCAATTTCGGCCCAGTTAAACGAAGGAATCCCTATCTGCGTTATTACTGTTCTTTAGGGCACCAAATCGCACAGATCTGCTAATTTGACATTTAGGAATTAATAAAATTTTCTGGTTTTCTTAAAATAATCTTTGTGTTAGCAGGTTGATTACAATGGTTAACATCGGACATAAAATAAATTTTCAAGTTCGGCTAAATCTGTTTATTAAAAGTCTTGCGGGTAAGTTGCTATCCTTTCAATAAACAAGTCGCTCACATGCGTAACGGTGGTTTACAACATGTATTAGGAAGGGAAATTGCACGAATATATTCCAACGTCCATTTTCACCAAAATGTACTGATATTTTACTTGATATAGTTACGTAATCGCAATTTTTGTACAAGAAAAGGACATTTCATTGAAGGATGTGGATGAGCGAGCAAAATGCGCAACATTAAAGACGGCCATAAATTCTCGCATCAGTTTCCGTTATCAGATTTCATGAGCTAGGTCATGTACTGTATGATCAGGCTGTTTGCGTACACAATGTCAACGAATCTTACTTAATGTCTAAGAGAATGTAAAGGGTTTGTGCTGTGCTGTAGGCTTTGTGCGGACGGTTCTTCTTGGTGAGCAGTTTGTTGATGACGGCGTCGTTGTCGTCGAACCAGTCCTGCAGTTGACACCACAGATTCTCCATGGAGGCGTTATCGTCTGCGGCCTCGGCGTCGACTGGACGTTTGACTAATTTTTTGAGCTAGTTCGTTGCTGAAATAGAGGTGGTGAGCGGGCAAAGAAAACAGTCTGATGCCTCTGATGATGGATTCGAGTGAGAATCCGAAACGTCAGGCCAATAAATTTCTTGTTCCAGTGATTGCATCTTTGTCTTCTGAAAGACAACAAGGCAGTATACAGCTTACCTGGGTTTTGCTTACCATGAGGTTTCCTGCGAGGCTGTAAGCGAATCCGCATCTTCGAGATGACGAGGCGATGGTCGGTCCACCTATCAGCATCCGGAATCACCTTTGTCACCAGCACGTCCCGCTGGTTTCACCCCAGGACGAGGACATCGTCCAGCAGGGGCCACTGACGCGGCCGAGGATGCATCCTGGTGGCCTTCTCTCGCTCCGGCAGGCAGAAGAATGTGTTCGCCAGGATGAGAAGGTGCCCTTCGCAGGTGCGGATAAGGAGCAGGCCGTTGTCGTTGGAGCCGCTGAGACCATGTGGACCTAGCACTCCTCTCCGGGCTGCATGCTCTGTGCCGGCGCGGCTCTCGCTGGGTGCGGCGATGTCCGCTTAGTAGCGCGCCAGTTCTCGAGCCACTATCGCCGTTCCCCGTTCAGGCGGGTTGATCCTCGGCTTGTCTAAAAGGGAACGAAAATTCCAGGCTGTCAGAGCGAGCGGACTCACCCTACCAGTCTGACGAGTGGGACAGCGGGAAGGAGGATAAAGAGAAGAAGAAGAAGAAGAAGAAGGAGGAGGAGGAGGAGGAGGAGGAGGAGGGAGGAAGAGATAGAGAGAGCGTTGTTGTTGGCAGAATGGTGTTACCAAAAAAGACAAGGGAGACTGGAATGGCCATTTCTGGCTTATTAACCGCCGTCATCCAGTCATACCTAACAACGAAGCGTGGGACACCCGAGGCTCAAACTCGCGACCTGCTAGTAAGAAGTCCAACCCCTCTAACCAGTGGGCCACGGCCCGATGTCCTGTCGGTTGCGATCAGGAATATACAATGGTAGAGGGACGCTCACCGATCGTTCTGACGAAACTCACTCGTTCCGCTGTGCCTTACGGGCTCTCTCTCTCTCGAGCCCAATTAGCAGCCGCACAGCGGCACATGATATAGGCAGAATGGTGTTACCCTGGCCCAGTGCTTAGATGTGTTGGACTTCTAACAGGTCCCGAGTTCGAGTCCCGAGTGTCCCACACTTCAGGGTTGTGTATGAATGACTGCCGAGGCTAATAAACCAGAAGTGGCCATTCCAGTCTCCCTCGTCTGTGTCGGTAACAACATTCTGCCTATAGCACGCGCCGCTTTGCGGATGCTGGTTGGACTCGACAGAGAGCGCCTAAGGCACAATGGAACGAGTGAGTTCCGTAAGAACGACCGATGAGCGCCCCTCCACCAGTGCTGTTGTAGTTGTCTGTTCTTCGGTTGTTTCGACCGTAAGTTTAACGTCTGCGACCACGTAGGCCTGCAGTCGGCGTCGTTTCCCGGCATTTGTTTAGGGCACCTTTTCTAGTCCCCTCCCCCTTGCGGTGGTGAGCAGTACCACCCTAAATAGGGCTACTCAGTTGTGTCAGGCGCTGTCTAACTCCACTATGGGCCACGGTTTTGGTGAAATGGAAGAACGACCCGAGTTAGCCTGCTGTGCTTACGACATCGTCGTAAGCTTGTGGCCTCTTGCGATTGTCCAAATGGAACATCTTCTCCAAGATGCCGATGCGAGTTTCCATCCGATCAGCGGAGTTCACAGTACCGTGCGCGGAAATGCACACACGGACACCCTCACCTGGTTTAGCCCGCAGGCGGAGGCGGTTAGCTGGGCGTGGCCGCTAGGCAGAGCCTTGCTTCGGGGAGCCACGGGTGAGTTGTGTGCAGTAAATGGACTCTAGGCATAGTCTTCACATGCAAGCAAGTGAGCGACCTACTACGACTATCACGTGAACCCACCGTTGGACAACCCTACGCCCCGGATCCTCAGCCACTGTCATGAGCGCACGTTGTGACGGTTTTAACCGCATCGCCGAAGTTTCAAGAGAAGAGGGAAGGCCCGTGTTCTGCCTTGAAATCACGTCAGATACATGGCCAAACTTCCAGCCCGATAGAAAGGGGAACAGTGTCGCCACCTCTCATACACCACAACTGCTGAAAAATTCAAAGTTCGTTCACCTTCCCAACGCACACTGACGGAGACCTGACTGCGTCTTTTGATGACTAGTAGTGAACGTGTGGTACTTATATGCATTCCCAACACAACAGTCATTACATTGTAAACCAAACGTTTGCCCACTGACTACTGACCGTGAGTTTTGTCCAACATACTGCGAGAGAATTGGTTATTCTGGTATCTCTATAAGTGCTTATTTTATGAAGTCGCGCACGAGTCACTATCCACTGTTTGGGCGTTTGTTCAGTTAAACATGAATGTTATAAAACAACATGGCTGGCCGTTTGCTTTGAGTGTGAATGAATTGGACCAAAACGGTAGAAACTAATTTTTCCGAAGCATCAATCTTCCTGCGTAGATGGAAATACTTTTCCAGACCTGCGACTTCTCCAGCGTTCGGTTTCGTTACTTTTCTAAGGTAAAAAGCAGGGAGTGTTTAGAATACGCGAGCCAACATCGAGCAAGTCAATATCAGGATGATTCCCCGTCCAAGAACATTGCCCGGTAAGCGCTAAATCGACTAGGCTCGGTAAGAAAGAAAACGCGATCGCTGTAACAGAAACTCTATTCGACTGACGTTTCGCATTCTAGCTCTGACCCATTGTCAGAGTCAGCAATGGTTAAAATTCAAGTTAAGAAGATCGCGTTTTCTTCTCAGCTGCTTGCCGGCATCCGCCTTTCCGGTCATATATGTATAGAAGGTAAAATCGTTTGCAATGTGAAGGATGAAAATGCAGAGGAAAAGTCAGCCAGGTTTCTGGAGATCCTGCCAGAAAATATCATATGCGCTCAGGAAACTGTTCTACGTAACTCAACGTACATATATCAGCAAGCACTGACAGATTTCGTCACCTCCACCGTGCTGCGATTAAAGTTTCAACAACCCAGAATCGTTGTTTACCTGACCTTCCATGTTAAAATTCCCAAGATTTCCGATCCGATTCCCGCCCAGTATTCGATCGTGTTGCATATGTGCAGTTGTTCATTTTGTTTACTATGGTGACGATGCCCACTTATGGGCCACGTAATTTTGCTGGATGACGCCTGCTGGAATCAACGGAGTGGGCGACCCAATAATCGCATATCACCAGCAGGACGCAAGCCCGATCGGCCGAACTTCAACATTCGGAACGTGAAGCGAGTATGAGGCACTGAATTAACTGAGTACCCACCTATAAAACGCTTCGACCTGCTGTAAGGCAGAAGCGCAAGTAGAATATATCACACATGGCAGGCGTAGTTAGTTAACGCTATATTTAAATTCACAGTCGGAAAACGTGGTGAGGTTATGTGCATTTCTTAGGGGCAACAGAAATATCTGCGTACAGTTCGTAAGTAGCTTTTCGCTTCCTTTATTTGCGGAACATTCAGCAAGATAAAGTAAACGCAGTAAACGGGCCAATCTAACATTCGAAGACATTGGCTGTGGAAATGAAGCGAAAAGAGCACTCCGAAACAAAGTGTCCAAGTACATGATTGCCTTCATGCCGATAGAACTAATCGACCAAGAAAAGACTGCCATTTCACAAGGAGGTTCCAAGTATGGAACCGGGCATTATCGCGAAGTACCGTGTCGCAAACCATATCACAATAGCCAGAGCGACCGTCCTACCCGACGGTCCACAGCAGGATAGGAACAGGGATGGTGACTTGCGCGTGAATTCGTCTGTATTGATAGTAGACTTGCGCAGCATCTACCACACACTCTCCTTCTTCCCCACCTGGGCTCGGTATCGCGGCAGAGCTACAAAGACCGCAAACGGCTGGCAAGGCAAAAGCCGCACAAAGGCGTACCAAAACACCTCCTAGCCCATAACCTACAGCCCCGCATGCGTACTTCTAATGCGCTACAATGGTTCCAAATAATGGAAATGGTCTTTATAGTCACGTCAGCAGGACTGATGCCTTCCTACCAACGGCACTTGTGTGCCCTTCGCTCATTGAAGGAGCAAGACTATATTATTCTAGTACTATTTGACAGACTTGATGCCAAGCCCGCTAAGGAGACCAGAGTAGTTCGCATAAATTCGAATCTGATGTTTCAGATGCGCAAGATAACTGCTTGAGGTTCTATAGCCGAGAAGCGAAGAAAAGGGCCGGAGTGGCTCTGAGTAAGCTGTACTCAATGTGAAGTAATCCAGTGAACAACTCAGGGAAGAGGTCATGCCAGGGTGGCACACACTCAAGCGAATGGGTGACTGGAGAAACGTCTTCGTCCTTCTAGCGAATGTAGCAACACATGGAATTTGTTCGCGTTGTCGGCAGTGTGGTTCCCTTCCACTCCTGACATTTTTTGTCGGCATTTGGCTTCAGTGACCGCATCGTACGACCCTGTACTGGCCTAAACTCCGGATCCCCGTCGGGCTGACAAGTTCACGGATATATTTAATACCGGAACGGCGGTGTTTTATCCGTCATCGGAGGACGAGTAAGGTAGCCAAGACAATAGAACACGTGAAGATGGTAAACTTCATAATGTTTTACAGTGTAGGTGGGTGTATTCATGGAAGTAAGGAAAAAAGTTAAAAAGCAATTACAAAAATGCTTGCGTAAATACATTGTAAACGCAAGTACTGCAAGTTATACTAGGCTGCCGCTGAGGAGATCTTTAGATTCAGAGGCCTCTGCATGATTCTCGTTGGGGAAAAAGTCATAAACTATCAGCGGACCTTCGATTAAGACTGCTTGCGTCGCCGCTTCCGCTGGCTTCCTTTGCCAACACCTGAAAAACACAAATGTAGAACAGGAGTAGCAACATACATAATTCCATATGCGAAACCAGCAGAAAGAGCTCATAACTCATCGTACAAGATAAACCAACTATTATTGGAAGGAAAGATCCAAGGGGAAAAATACCGAGAGTCGATTTGGGGAAAATCGATGAGACGGTTGGATCGGCGCTAGCGACAAGTTCCCCTGCTGCCTCTAGGGGTTGGACAGAGTAATGATTTGCGCGGCATTTACCTAATCCTCTACTTCTATGCCCATCGCGCCCCGATGGATAGATAAAGGCAGGACGATCGGGGCTTGGTTTGTGTGCAATGGTTGACAAAGCTGTCGCCCACGGACGTTTGCCACACAAGACTCAGTCCCTTACTCCGCATGTGCCAGAGTCATCTTGCGGGAAGCCTAGATCTCGCACACCCGAGTCGCATTAGAGCCATCACAGCCTGGCCTTCAGTACTGAGTAGGGCAGTGTTAAACCATCAGTAGGTAACCCCTCTCAAGTCATGACTGCCAGCGCATTGTGATACGTTTACGGCGGTGGATCCACTCCATACCTTCTTCCAGACACCAGGGACTTATCTGAGTGAAGGCGAAATTTCGAGTTCCAGGTGTATGCATATTTGAAGAAGAAGAGTCGATCACCGGTACACTTAGTTTATTATCCTGAGCTTTCAGACTCGCACAGGAGTCCATCGTCAGAGGTAGTGGCAGAAACAGGACAAGCGGCAGTTATAAGTCACGTAGGCCCAATCATCGACCGACGTCGCACGACTTCAGGTGACTACGAAGGACTCTGTACGCCGGCGCCAGATCGATAAATCGATTGACCGAGTTCTCATCCGAGGCCCAGGCTTCAATCAATTATCGGCCTGTTTTGTTTCCGGCGTGGGCGACTATTTTGGTGGCTGCGAAGTCAAACTCATGACCCGGTTCGTAGGTGTGGGCGGCCACTTGTGATAATGCGTCGCCTCGCCGCACAGCCAGCTTATGTTCGTGTATGCGCGATCCGGGCATGGGTCCAGTCTGTCCTGTGTAGTTACAAAGACAATTTTGACACGGAATGCGATACACTACTCCAGATTGCTCTTCAGGTTTTAACCGGTCTTTGATTTTCATGACCCTGCTGCGCATGGTGGCTTTGGGGCGGTGTGCAATTGCAACACCTAGCTCCGCAGCAATGCGCTCGGTCGCTTCTGAAACACCCTTGATGTATGCCAGAGAATGCCATATCATCGGTGGTGTTGATGTTCGAGTTCTCTGGTGGCGACCGCGTAGGCAGCGACTTATGAATGCCCTCGGATAGCCATTTTGCACAAACTGGTCGCGGAGATAACGGGCCTCACGTGCTCTGTCCTCCGGTTTGCTGCAATGAGTTTGGATCCGTTTGAAGAGCGTCTTCACACAGCTTCGTTTGTGAGCCACCGGATGGTTGCTGTGAAAACTGAGAAGCTGTGTGGTGTTCGTTGCCTTCCTATAAACCGTCGTTTCAAGTTCACCGTTAAGGTTTCGTCTGACGAGCACATCCAGGAAGGGCAACTGCTGTTCCTGTTCTTCTTCCCTCGTGACTTTTATATCCGGGAAGACTGCGTTGAGCAGGCTGTGGAAATGTTGCAGCATGTCCTTCTTTACGATGACGAACGTGTCGTCAACGTAACGTCGCCAAAACACGGTTCATGTCGGAGGAAGGCAATCTTTTCTAACTCCTCTAGGACCAGTTCTGCCACCAAACCGGAGACCGGTGAGCCCATTGGGGTTCCCTTGATTTGTTCATAGGTCTCTCCCGCAAAAGTGAAGAACGTCTGTTGGCAGAATTCAACCAGCCTCATTAAGTGTTCAATTTTGAGGGCATTTTGAGTCTCATCGTACGCCTCTTCAAGTCTCTTGCGCAAGACTTTGCGGGCCACGTTTGGTGGGATGGATGTGAATAACGACGTCACATCGAAGGAGACCATGATTTCGTCCGACTGAATTCTCCGACCTCGGAGGTCTATGAGGAATTGAGAAGCTGATCGAACTGAGGTAGTCGAATTGCCTTGGAGGAACTTCAGTTTTGAGTACATCCACTTTGCCAAATTGTAGGTGGGGCTGCCTTTTAGGGCAACGGTTGGCCTGTGGTGACCATTCTGTTATATTTGTACACAGCCTTATTTTAGTTATTTTATTTGCTATGCGTTTTCAAACTTTGTTGTTATTCACTCGTATTTAAGTCAATGTTTACTAACCTTAAGGACATTTTCCGTCTCGATTGCGTTAAAATCTCGTGTGACTTATCCATGGCGAGATGGCACTCGCCCCTTGCCTTTTCTGTCTACGGGCGCTGTTTACACCGATGGGGGCCTACTGACATGACAGTCAGGCCTGGTCTAGTACGACGCCTACGTTAGCGTGGGATCGTGTTATCGATCACCGCTACCGGCAAAATGCTTACTGAGCATGGCGTGACACAGAGACGCCGTCTAACGCGTCTAGAGGCTATGGCGACCTCAATGAAGGCTGTACGAGTCTGGCTAACTCGGTTGTCACCTGTGGCTAGAGTCTCGGCCTCGTTGAATTTGAATGTGTGGCCAGATCTCATCGAACGAGCCGCAACTTCAGAGGTGGCGTTATTCATTCGTGTTCGGCCATTCACGTTCGGGGTAGTCTTCCGGTTTCTCCGACCTAGCTGTTTTCCCGCAACTGCACCAGACCCGATAAACGACTACAGATGTTTCCTGCCACGGCAGTGGAGCTTTCGGTTTCCTTATTTGACGCCTGGTATCAGAGGTCCACGCATCGTTGAATTCAGTTTGAATTTGAACAACCGGGCCATTATAGTCAAAGTCCAGTTTTGCAGGGCACATCACTAGTCGTATGCATGCCAGAGAAGTCCGGGTTGTGGTGACATGGCAAATGACTTATGATAATTGGTCATTGGACCTTAGCAGACCTTAAAACCTTTATTTGTGCATGTGTACGACCTGTTAGGCTCATAATTGAGGGAGGCAATAGTGGACCCTATGCGGTGGAGAACATCGGGTCATGTTCCTGCATGTTAAAAGTACGCATAAATGTAGTAGAATGCTTGCCGTTGTGTAAGAGGCAGACAATTTCTCGAAGGATCACCGGGAAAAGAGTCGACAGTTGCCTACTCAGTTAGGTGACTCACCAGCTGGAAATTTTAGGCAAAACGTCTAGTCCCAGAAAGCGGGATATACTGTCTAAAATGGAATTTCAAGGAAGCAACCATGGGAAGTCCTAGTGACTCATTGTAATTGTGTAAGGAATGGTAATCCCCTTACCTGCATTGTGCAATGAGATGTTGGAGCAGGGAAAAGTTGAAAGGTATTCCAGAACACGGGAAAAGTTACGGCAGAGGAGGCATGCAGACGAATCAGCGTGTGCTGGAAGGCACGTTCCCGCCCAGGCGCAAACGACAACGGGTCAATAAACCACCGCCATGGCGGCAAAGGGCGCGTACGGAGAGCCGGAGGCAATTTATTTTGGCAACCGAGGCAGCAGGCGGGGGGCATTCTGTGCCCAGCGCGCGAGGCACGTGTGGTGCTAAGCACGCGAATGCACACTAGAGTGTATGCACTCCTAGATTCAATCTAGACTAACAATCCTCATCAGAATCAGTGCTGCAGCGTTTAACTCTGTTAGAAGTGATTCCCTCTAGAGAAAAATGCAGCTAGAGGGAGGTGTCGGAAATAATATTTATTATGATCAAAGCCCACTATCAAGCTACCGCGCTTACTGGGTGTGTTAGCATGAAGAAATCGACAATACCACTGACAGAAACAGAGCTAGAACGATATCCTCACCAGGTCGGGAACGGGAATATGAACTCCATCAAAAAATTCCACTTGTGTAACCCTAACCTATCTAGCCCCAACACTAACCCTTATAAACTTAATCCCCTTGGAATTTGGGACATGGCCACTTGTAATGCGGTGCCTAACGTCTCATCGTAGTCCATGCCTCTTGCTCACCTATTGAACGCCTTAGAAGGTGCTTATGGACCACGTGCGAGACCCCATTAATCATCGAAATCCGAGTGTAAAGGGCACCGGTCCTGTCAGTCTGTCTCCAGGGTTGTTAATGTTGGATTATGTGCATAGAAAACAAGAGGAAGGTCTTCGACCATCGGCTTAAAATGATGCCTCAAGCGAATTACACTGACACACAGCGGTCGGATATTCTTAATATCATTTGCAACGATCGCTGATAAATTAAGAAATCGTGTATTTTCATACGTATTAGTTAACTTGGTGACAGCATACTCTCGTACATGAACTACCAGGATATGCTCTTTTCTCTGAGGTGTTTGATCAGGAATGTGAAATGTCAGGCTTATACATCTATTGTTCCAACGATCGTGTCTTCTTTTTCTCGCCTGCTTCCTGGGCCTCGTCTTTTGCTATTTGACATATCTCTGCAATGAATGATCTTCCGACCCTACTGTCATCAGTGATACTGTGAAGAAGGCTATGGGATAACGGGAACAATATTCGTCTGACCTTCTGGATTCATTTTCGGTCTGAGCTGAGAAAGTTGCCGATAAATTCGTCATCATTTAAGATCAGGGGGTTTAAAGAGAGGGTCTAAACGTCATGGACACACAACTTACGATGGTCGGCTGACTTTCCTTAATGTCTTGGTTTGCTGCTGATTTATGGTAGCCCGAAGGCCAAAGTATTAAGTAGAGCGACAAATACGACGCAAGTACTTGGCTTGAAAGCAACTGATAATTCGACCGTCGTTGCCGACAATGTTTACTGTGTGCTCCACAGCGGGGTGAGAGCAGGGACGTTGACCGGCATGTGGGTTGGTCTTAGGTGACGGTAGACTTGCGATGAATTAACCACGTTCTCTCCTTCTCCCTCACCTAGACCCGGTGTCATGAACAAGTCAGGATCGGAGATGGGAGATGCCCCAGGTGGCTGGCATGGCGATATTCCGCTTCTATGCATATCTCCACACCGCCTTGGTCCAGAACAAACACCTGACTAGGATTCTGAACAGCAAAAATGGGAGCGGCAGGGACTCCAATTGGCGCGACGTCAGCTGGCAACTAAGCGCGTTGCCACATCTGGATTTTGGCGTTTGTTCAGGGCACGCATTGCCGATAACGCCTGCCGGACTCTCGTCTAGCCCCGGTGTTGGCTCAGCTCATCTACCATGTGGTCCATTTCGAGGATCACAGGATGGGTATGAACGCTCGGATGCGTGAGAGAGCTCCAGTAAGGAGGTGCCACCGTAGTTTGACTCTCAGTCCACCAGTAAGCAACTCATCTCACGAACACACAACTGGGTTGACTGCGTGGTTTTAGTTGGCAATTTTTACGCCACGGCTTTTGGCGCATCGTGTTAGTCTCCAGCGCGTCAGATGGTTTATATTGAGAAATTGTGTCCCGAGTGTTGAAATTATTCGCTCTATCCTATCACATACCCAGTCGACTGTCCTAGTCGATCAATGAACTGATGATAGGATTGGGAGGGATGGCTGACAGAGCCAAGAACAGCTCGTATATGCGTGCCATAAACACGACCTAGCCCTCCATACGTAAACAACATGATACCACATACAAGGGGGGGAATTGACTGCTCGTATCTCATATGCAACAGATGAGCTATAAGGAATAAGACGCCAAAGAGCACACTTCTCACTCACGTGATAGGTGTCGGTGGTCTGGTGTATGTGCGGTGCATGTACTGATGGAGGAGTGTTTGGTGCTTTGCTCATGACCACGGTGATTTATTGCAGGTCTGCGTGCGTGCATGTAACCGAATAATCCCATGCCATGGCTGGATGTGGGAAAGTACTGCAATCAATTCAGGCAATGGCGTCTTGTGTATGTCAGTGCTCCAGACACTGGTTCGCCAGTCCTTGTGCAATGTATTTGCAAGCGACCGGCCAGGCCGATGCGTGAGGTGAATGTGCGGTGACAATGGAGGCAGGATAGGTGGGGGGGGGGTAGGTTGGGTAGGTTGTAGTTTTGAGGCTGTTGGTGGTGTGCGCGCTGGTCGATGGGAGGTTGATTGGGATAGAGATGGACAGTTGATGTGCAAGGTGTCTTAAGTGTGCCGGTGCTGCGGCGGATTTTCCTGCGGTGGATAAGCATGCGACTGAATAGGCCTATGTGGTGTATGAACGTCCGTGGACAGTGAAGGCGAATGCGGCGAGTTTATATGAGGGCTCCTGGCACTGCTCCGCAGGTCGCAGTGCAATGAATTCGCAAATGACCGACCAGGCCGATGCGTGAGGTAAATGTGCGATCCCAATTGGGACAGGTTTGGACCGAGTCCCTGTCGCTGAAGATGGGGATGTTAAAGATGTAGTGATGATTAGCGGCCGTCCGGAGGATTTTGTTCAATGGTGGGATTGGGAGCTGTGGTGGTCACCGTCGTTGTCGCGGAGGTTGTGTCAGGGATGATGGAGATGGGGCTGATCGACGGTAGCGGGACATGGGGGTGTTAGGCATCGGTGCTGAGGGTGGTCGTCGTAATGGACGCCGTGGGGGCTGAAGCAGGGGGATAGCATTTGGGATTGTCGGGTTAGTGCATTGAGACCGGAAATGACTGACGAGGCTGATTCGCGCGCGGAATGTTTGTTGACAGCGCGGGCATGTTGGGAAGGGCTGGGGTTGGCGTAGCGGGTCAGGGGTGCCTGAGACTTGCGAGCTTCCTTTTTGGATTTGGTAACGGCAACTTGGTTGGCTTCATTGATAGCTGCACTAGTCTTCACTACTCATATCCAGGCCGGCCGGTCCTGTGCGAGGTCCTCCCGAATCTTCAAGGTGTCCTTGTAGCGACGTGATTTACTTCCTTCTCGGCGAGCACCCGTAGCAACATCGCCATAGAAGAGTTGTTTTGATAGGCGCTCGTCATCGATCCTTACAAGGTGGTCACTCCAACGCAGTTGCAATTGCCTCAGCAGGGCATTGGTGTTAATGATTCCGGTCCGTTCCGGAGTTTTGTTTATCTACAGTTTGCTGTTGTGGTGAAGACCGTGTCGATTCAACACGGAGTTCTGCAGCCGGCTAAAGTAGTGTCTGGCTTTCGAGATTTAATGAGGGACTTCGTCGTAGATTTTGATGCAGCGTGAGTGTGCTGCCTAAGTAGGCGAAGCTGTCCGTGGTCGTCACTGGGGTGTCGATGACGTGGATGGGAGGAGCAGTGTATGCGGCGTTGGATGGTGATTTATGCATGACCACCGTTTTGTCTGCGTTGACGGTCAGGTCGGAATCGGTGCAGCCGGAGGTGAGGAGTTCCATGCTCCATCGCATATCAGCCTCTGACAGCGTTCAGTGCGCAATCGCCAACGAAGAGCAGGATCGTAGTCTTAGAAAAACGCATTGAGTCCTGCATGCGCCGGCTTTTGAGAAGATGATCGTTGGAGCTGTAAGCGATGCGGATACCGGAGCGCTCATCACGATAGACGTCCATCGGCATGACAGAAAACATGGGGCTGAAAAGATTTGGGGCGAGTACGAAGTCCTGCCTCACTTCTTTTGATTATACCAAATCCTCCTGAGACGGTCTCATTGTCCGTGATGCGTACTACCACTCCCTCGTGGAGCTGACGCGTCATGTGCGTTAAGCACTCCGGACAGCCGAATTTCTGCATGATGTTCCACATTCCATCGCACTCAACGTCTTGATGGCTTCGTCGAGTCCACGAAGGTAGCGTAGGGATGGGTCCGCATTTCTTGGCGTTTCTCTTGCAGTTGGCGGGCGGCGAAGATCATAGCGGCGGTTCCCCGATGACGTCGGAATCCACACAGACTTTTCGGCAACCTCTGTTCGGGATGTCCATTCAGACGCTTGAGGAGGATACGAGCAAAGATCTCCCCCCAGTCGCTGTTACATGAGGCGGCGATAGCGGAAGAAGGCCGCTTTCTTGGCGTTCGTCCGATGGTTCATGTAGGCCCCGTGCAGCCTGTGCTTTTCGGCGAACAGTTGGCTGATGCCTGCGCCCTTGCCGTCGAGCAAGTCCTGGTGCTGATGACCTGCGCACCCGAGAACACCCAAGGCAGTCAGTCGAGTGAATGGCGTTCCGCAGTTGACGCCACCGAGTTCCCACGGCGACGTTGTCGTCTGAGGCCTGCAGTTCTTTCGGCCGCCGGGCTAACTGGTTGCTGAAACGCCAGCGGTGAGCAGGCAAATCCGAAAAAAACAGTGTTTAAGATACCTGGTGGTCGTTTCCCTTGTGATATCCTGCAGCGCTGCCGATGGAGCTTCATCTTGAAGATGACGAGGCGGTGATACGTCCAGCCATTAGCGTCACCGATTGTCTTGTTCACCAACACGTCCTGTCTATCTCGCCTGCGAACGAGGAAATAATACAGCAACTTTGTTCCTCAAAGTCCCTTTCCATGGGGACGCGACGAGTGAACTCCTAAGGAGACGCCTTGATCAAGCTGTCTCGCGAACCTTCCCAGCAGCAAGGGTTCAAATATCATTCTCTACTAACCCTATTTTACGCGGAGAAGGTAAGGATAAGTTGCCACCGCAGACCACCTCAATGTGCATATATTCCTTCACTTGCTCCTGTGGAGCAGGTTAGATTGGTCGCACGAGTCGGCGCTCAGCCAAAAGAATACGCGCACACCTCCCGGCATGGCTAGGAAAAGGCGAAACGAGGAGTATAAGCAGCGCCATTCTCGCGCATGTGGTCGATTCCGGACATCGTGTGGACCCCAACGAAGCTTTTCGTGTGATTTATAAGGTCCTGTCGAGCTACCCTAAGCTACTAGGCCAGCGCCTGTTAGCGACAGCGGAAGCGGTCGCCATTAGGTTACGAAAGCCAACCTTATGCGCACAGAAGAACCACGTTCAGGCTCCGCGCCTACAGTGGTCGAAGGCTGACTAACGGTGCAACTCCCCCCGCGCACTTGCGCTCTCACCCCGCCCATGACAATGACTACTATTACCCCCACCCCCACCCCCTCCCCCACAGTCCCACACCCCACCTTTGTTTTAAGGAGTACTTTTATCGACTTCTCTTATCGCTTGCATGTTTTACTTCTACCCCGTTCCTATATAACTGTACTGGCCCGACGAGAATTTATCGAAAGCTACGTATGCTCGCCACCTCGTCTTCTGAATACAGCAACTGCCAACACCTCGTCCGGGGATGCATCCAGGAAGCAGAGGTTGGTGGGGACGCGTGGTATTCTGCGCATGTTCGCATGAGATGGAGGCTGTTTTCGTTATAGCCACAGACTCTGTGGGGATCCAGCGCTCCCCTCGTGGCAGTGCAGTTTGCCTCGACGCGGAAATTGAAGTCGCCAAGGGTAACCGGCTTGTCTGCCTACGGCACAGACGCCAGGAGGATGTGCAGGTTCTCGCAGAACTTGATCTAAGTCCTGTCGGAGCTGGCGATTGGATGCGTAGGCAGCGACGAAGGTGGCTAATTTGGATTCCCGAAGAGGCGGGTGCAGGCTCACTAGGCGGTTGTTGATATCCTGCGGCAGACAGAGCAGAGGTTCGAATGGCAAGCGCTATGCCTGCGTCACGTCACTGCCTTTGAGCGGCCGCTCGAGGTGTGGCCGGTATCCGCATACTCTCTTTGGCTTTGTTTGAAGAAGCGGTCTCGCTGGAAGCAACGATGCCTACCTTGTAGCGCGCCAGTTCTGGGGCGACTAGCGCTGTCCTTCGTTCTGGTCGACTGCTCCTAGGAGTACCCAGAAGTTAACGAACATCCCAGGCTACCAAAGTGAGGGGACTCACACTAGCAGCCTGCAGGGTACGGAGGGGGAGATGGGGACGGGGGTTGTTGTTTATTCGTGTGTTTCGACCCCGAGTGTTGCATTTGCGAGCCACGATCTGTATGTAAATGACGTGATCCCAGCAATTGTTTAGGGTACCTTTTCTAACCCCTTCCCCCGCTTAAACGTTCCAGACGTCTATCAAACTCCACTATAGGCCACAGCTTGATTTAGTGGAAGAGCGGCACCAGTCAGCTTGGGCCGCCTATGGGATTGCATGTTTTCCTCTCCATAGGACTTGAAGTGGAGAGGGCGGAAAGGAGAGGGAGGTATGGACGGGAAGAAAGTGGAGGGAAAGAGGGAGGGCCGAGTGTGAAAGTAATTGCTGAGTACGGCGAACACAGCCGCGAACCCTCGGTTAGTTTAGCGTGCCAGTCGGGGCGGCTACCGGGGTTTGGGAACCACAGACGATTTGGACGCCAGCTAAGGACCGTGGGGAGCAATCATCATTTGCGTGTTGCGGTCTGCCACTCAACCACGGGTGATCCTGACTGGACACCCCCACATCCCACACACGACAGTTTGGTCGCTGTTGCCGCGATGTCCCCACATGTGATCCACGGCGGAGTCGGTGACTTGCGCGCCAGTTCAAAGTGGTAGTGAGCGGTAACCACCTATCAATTACAAACTCAGTTGTTTAAGGCCCTATGTTGGCGCGTTCAGACGCACTGTAGTGGGCCAGGTGATAAGTTCAACGCGGACGGAATTTCTGCCTGCTGCTTGAATTATGGTTCCCTGGCCTCCAGTCTACCAACAAGTGCAATGATCTCCACCCCCTCCATATGTGTTGTTGGAACTTAGCCTGGGGTGAGTAACCAGTCACAACAGAAGCGAGTAGGCGAACATTGTTCGCAGCGCCAGTGCCCATAGTAAAATTATTAGCACGCCAAATCCCAAAACGGGGGAAATTGTGGTGACCAATGACTCTAATGCCGGCCATCAAGCAATTATCACGCCAAGAACCACCATCCGCGACAGGGGGAACCGTTGTCGCGGGTATGTGGTAGGGTAGCGGTCGTATCCTATAAGCTTACCCCGTGAATGAACTGGCCCTACTTAATGCCGTTACTGACGGCGGGCACAAATCCGAGACGTCAGGCGGACAGGACCTCGGTGACCGTAACTACTCAACTGCTCCCTGGGAATCGCATTTCCGGTTGTCTGCAATTAGCAGACGAACCAAATACGCATAAGTTAGTACGAAAACACAAAAGCAACAGCTCGGTGCTGGTGTGCTTAGTCCGTCCACTAGGGACTAGATCCCAGTTAGCTGAAGCAAGACACCAGGACAGCCTGGAGGTTCAGCCGCGGGAGGGCGCTCCCGGCTGTTGCATAGGTGAAAAGGCACATTCCCAAGTAATAAGCGTTACAGTTGGCCCATTTCCTCCCTACGCTTGACTATCCGGACCCGTGGCTTTTCGGAAATGGGAGTCGTGCTCCCTTGCGACTACCAAACGTGCTATGCAGACCCGTCTACTGGAAACTGGTTCTGCTGCAGGCAGGCGCAACTTAACATCAAAGTAATGTGAGCCAGTGCGACCCGCGTGGTGCCTCCGAGAGCTAAGCCCCACGAAACTAGCTAGCTGGCTGCTCTCCTCGGCGTAGTTAATTTTATGATGCACATTATTTGCTCCAGGAGAGGACATTGTACGCACCAGCTGGTGAGTCAATTACACGAGTCGATAAATTGAAGGCAATGGAAAGATTACAAAGATCTTTTTTTATTGATCAGCACAAAACGCCGAACAACAACTTGCCCTACCGACATCACATCCGAAAACTGGCGCTCGGTGAGCAGGGGAGGTCCGAAACAATTAAAACAACTAAGAAAACCGCAAAGCTATTAAAAAGCAACACAGGCTGGCATCCGCGCCTTGACTGGCGGCAGACCACTGGTAGTGTTCAAGATCAGGCCAAGACAGCACACAAGAGGACAAGGCGAGCGAGAAAGGGAAATGCAACAGTCTTCGCCACATTTCAACGTGCCTTTACATCAACATGCGGGCCGGACACTCCACCAAGGATTTGAATTCAGCTAGCCACTGGGCACCAACAGCTCCGTCGACAACCCGATGATCACAGCCAAGGGTGACGGACACCATCGTCGCGGAGCGATAGCTAGAAATAACGGGGAAAAATAAGTACTAGGTTAAAGCATCCATAACTTTGCTAGTGTTGCTTTATAAGAAAGTGTACAGCCATAGATTGTGGTTTTAAATGCCGATGGGGTATGCGGTACTCACATCTGATTGAGCACGTGGAGTCGTCAGAGGGATAAAAACCCACATACCACAAGGACCTATGCGGACTGGTAGTGAGTCTTGTTTCCTAAATCTAGTCAAGGTATACTCACTGTAACGCAACAACAAATTCGACAGAGGTCGACTGTCAGAGTGAAGAACAGGACACTGAAACGCAGTTTAGCTAAGATACCCCTTCTCTATTCAAATTCTCAGATTACTATCTTTTCTGGCCGACCCCGAAGACCTTGGAAGCCACACTAGTACTAGGATTAGTGGGTCTTAATCGTTTCAGATTGCTTCTTCGAACTTAACCTTGAAAAATACCTGTTTTATAGGTTTCGAGCGACATCCCTAGGCCCCTTTAGGCGTTCGCAGTCCAGAGACTCTTAGTCAACGCTACGACGCGTTAGAGCAACAGCAGCACAAAAGCGGGATAACGCAAAATGCAGTATAGTGGTGGACAGGACATGGACTGTGTAATGCCCTCTATAGAGTTGCGAATAAGGCCACCGACAGGCAGTTCCCCACCACTCCATGATGTTAACTGACAAAAATTTCTGCTGCCACCGAGTGATTCGTTCAGGCAATCGTCCTTGAACAATTGCTTCTTCTGTTCTGACATCTGAAACTGCCATCAGGAACTTGACTCCTTTAACCCACCGGAATTACGTGTTCATCAGAAAGAAATGTAAAAAAACTCGGCGGCCTCGGTGGTACTTAAACCAAGGGAGCAAGGCCAAACTAACCCCCTGACATAGGAGGTCCCACTAGGAGCACCGAGTATAATCGCATGTGTGAAGTTGCCCACCCAATTTACTGTGACGCACGGAATCTACCAATTCTGATGCAGTAAACTGGCTGCCCAATGAGGATTCCCTAGGCAATCAACCTAAAATTCATTAGACTTTTAATAATTAATTAGACCCAATTGTGAAAAACTCGACCGCCTCGGTGCAATTTGAGCCCACGACAGCAGCTGGGTCTGACAAATTATCCAAACCTACACCAGCACAATTAATTACCTAGTATGGAGCCTAACGTCAAGCCGCAGCTGAGACTGAAGGACTCTTTAATGTGTCAGGAGTAGACTAGAAGAACACCTGCCAACTACAATACGTGGGTCGAAATGGGACATTCAGCACAAAATTGCAGTGTTCTGCGAATCCCAGGAGTGTTTCGTCAATTTGACAATTGCCATAGGTTGAAGCACCCACTTAAGTGCCTGGTAGGAATATTTAAGGCTAATCCAGAAAAGACACAAGGAAAGTGGCAGGACATTAGAGTAACGTCTTGATGTCGGTGACCGAACTTGTCTCTTGCTCGGTCGTCAGAAGCCGAAAGGGGGAGTAGAGTCCTATTAAAGAGGAGCAGTGTCCGCTTGTCGGGATGTGGAAATTAAGACAAAGATTACGTCCACGGAGTGGCAATCTTCATTAGCGTAAAGGAAGTCGTTCTTGCAGACTCTAGACCACTTGAGTCCTCTGAATGACGAAATAATTTGGAAAGGCAAAGCGTTGGCTGTCTGGAAAAACGTTAATAAATGCCATCAACCAGCATCAAGATCTATTTATGGGATAAGTGGTGCATCTTGCTCGGCAGCTGCCAGTTCAACCGGACGACTGTAGGGCGCGTCGGTCATCAGGCGCACCTAGCAATATTTGAATAGGCTTAAGGGCAAATGTGCCATTTATAATGGTAGGAAGTTCTGTCCAGGTTCATCCTCTCCAATCGCCCGGTTTAGTGTCTTGGTAAGATGTGGTTATGTAGCCCCACCTGGTGGACACAATACTGTCGGTCTAGGGCTGCGGTTAAGGGTTAGTGCAACTATTATTCAACCATTCAAAATCTAACCGCGCATTCCCAATAGCTTTTCTTTTGCATCCAATTGCTCGATCTCGTCACCTGTGTGTTCCCCGGCCCGACCTGCAAAACCCCCTATTACCACCGGTCCCGTATTACATGCGGCTGGGCTTTGTTTACCTCAGGTGGGGCTACACAATCACATCTGGCCTTGGTCTTTTCTGAGTGTTTTACGGTGCCTTGCTCTACAACAACCTGATAATGTAGTGAGAATGATTGAAACATTTTAGGGGGTGGATGGCTGCCATCATGTTAAGGCACTACTTTTCTAAAGCGACTGGTTGACCAATTCGTAGCCGCGGAGCTACAATAACACTGCTGCAGGGTTCATGACTACTTAGTTACCCGGTGGTCACTCGTTTTATGGGCCACGATCCCAATTATCGAAGAGACTTCTGACTGTCACGCTCAGGGTCATACTGCGAAGTTGTTTTCTCAGCTCTAAGCACACAAATCTGAAGTGATTTTTACAAAATATGTTAGCAGTTCTAGTGGCGAAGATGCCGGCTAACGATATTACGACGTCCGATCTAGTGTCCGATGAATGTTCATTACGATCAAAAATTGTCCTTACACTAAGGGAACTTGCGTATTTTGCTGTAATGCAACGAGAAAGCAGGTGAGCTTCGTACCCTTTAGGAGCGTGCTTGTGAGGGACAAGACATGTCCTAGCTCCACCGATGGAAAGAATGCAAGCCTGCGGCGGATTTATAATTGCACTGAAGGATGAAATTCCAAACATGCCCAGATTGGAAATTGTGATGGAGCCACCCTGAAAGGAAGGAAAAAGAACCGTTATGAACCGCTTTGAAATCCGTTATGGGGACTTACAATCAAAGCATTCTCCGTAAGACCCTATGAAGACCATGCCAGACGCAACACCCTTCTGAATTGTATGATTGTCACTACAAACGAATTGAAACGAGCGGATCAAAATTTCCCCCCATAGTCCAATAAGCGCGTTTAGGTGCAGTGTCCAGAGGCAAACCGAAATGTCATAAGACTGCCAGGTCCCTCACAACTAGTACTGCACCACTACGCATAAGCTGGCCTTCTCGTTCCAAATAATCGTATTCATTATAGTTACAATTATCTAGGCACCAAAACGACGGTGCCGGTTAACTTTTAGAAATACGGTGTGAAATAACCGGAAAACCTCGGCTACCGCAAAAGCAGTTGACATACAGTCAGCTTTATACAGACACATTCACGGGTCCAGGCATTATCGCCAAGCATAGGGTAACTGAATAAACAGTATTTGTTGCTTTCCTGAATACTTTGGTCTTTTGGCCACAACAATTTTTGCGGCAGAGGACGACATGGAAGACCCAGACCGAAATCCTGGGAGCGGTATATAGATGATACCGTCGTAATCGAACGGGATCAGGTGCTGACGTTCAAAGAACGTCTCAACAGTCTTCCCGGGCATCCATGCTACGATGGTGGGAGACAACTAATTGGCCTTCCTTGATGGGTTCATCTGCCGCAAACATTGTGGCGGACTTAAGGCAAGTGTTCAGGAAAGCAAAAAATAAGACAAAGATACTGAATTTTAACAGTAACCACCCAATCAGCCACAAACGCAGTTGTGTAAGGGCACTATATCGGCGTGTTGGGAAGCAATGCGGCGAATGGAAAGACAAGGCTGCTGAATTTTGTATTGACCCAAAATTTCTGCGAACGCTTTCGTGTGGCAAGAACGTCTCTGAGGTCGTCAGCGACCTTCTTCCACCACTTGGGCTTGGACTCACACACAGACCGGAGGCAACCATCAGGCGTCGGGTGACGAGATCAAAAGACCCACTGCCACGCCAGGAAGCATCTGGAGTCGTTTACCAGATCTGGTGCAGTTGCGGGCAAAGAAACTGCATCGGAGAAACTGGAAGACTGTTCCTGACGCAAACCATCGAGCATTCGGCAGCGGTGCGGAAAAATGACGCTAACTCTCAAGTCGCGGCCCATTCGGCGAAATCCAGTCACACATTCAAATTCCACGAGACCGAAATCCTCGCGAGCCGTGAGTTGCTTTAACCATTGTTCATGGGACGCCAGTCTACTAACAGGTCCAATGACCTCCCACCCCATATTCGATGCTGAGACTTACTTTGTACAAAGTAATTCGCCTCTTGGAGCGCACAGGTCGGTGAGCCAGATGGCCGAACAATCATCACACCAACACTTAACATTGGCAATGAAATTTTAGCAATTACATTACATGCCGGCCACCAAGCCATTAGTGCACCAGAGGACAGCCATCTTTGATGAAAAGGGGAGCCGTTAGTTATCACAGGTATGCAGTAGCATAGTGACTACATCCTATAAGTAATCCACGTTCCTGTGCATGAATTACCCGTATTTAATGATGGGTCCGTGCGTGAATTCGAAATGTCAGGCAAATAAAACTCCTGTTCCAGCGATCGCACCTACTTCTCACCAAATACTTCCTGGAACTCGCACTTCCGCCTGTATCGGCAACAGTGACCGTGTCCGAAACCGATAGTCATACCCTGAAAATAGCAAGTAGTCCCCATGCCTATATTGTAAAGCATGGGTTGTCACTTCTAAACCACCTTGGGTCTGTACAACCACGTTAGCCGACAAAGCTCAACAATATGTCTACGTAATAGACGACCTAATCCATAGCTACAAACGTGCCGGGCCTCAAATCCCAAGTGGTTGGGAGTGCACTAAGAACCATTGTAGCCTGACTTCAGTCCTGAATGGAACCCGAGTACCTCGTCAACAAACAGCCACCTGAATCCGACTGGCAGCAAGAGGTGTCAAAGAGGTTACTTTAAGACGAAACTACTACACACCGGTCCTCACCCCAAAGGAGGTCGGGAGTCACGATTTTAGCACGCCGTATTAGATTCGATATCGGTCTTGTCCGCCTATTACAACATCCACTCTTATTCAAATGCTCTTAGTAAACTTTTTCATGTCAAGTTTACGTCATCTATTCACATCTTGCCAACAGGATTTAGTGAGGCCTCACGAAGCAGTAGGTGGTATGGTCTAGTGAGCTTTGTGTCAGGCGGTCCTACATCCAGGAGTGGACTTCTATGCACAGTCTTCATTTTAAGATGTGTTGGTCGCATAGGTCACGCAGCAGTTGCGCTGGTGCAACACGAGGGCTGCGCACCCATAACAAATGTCATACATGAGAGTTGTGGTGGCACGTCCAGACGCAGTCAACTGTCCTGCCAGCCACCTGAGGCCGATCCCGCCTCCCATCTTGTCGACTGCCCTGATACCAGGCCTAGGTGGTGCGAGTGCGGCAGGTGCAGTGAAAGTACACTGCTACTATAAAAGAACTCACGCGCATGTCGAACTCATGTGTCTGACGCGTAGATGGCCAGAGGAGAATATTGATACAAACAGAAACCGACGGCCACACACCTTGGATGCTTGTTGTAAAGTAGGTTTGTACGGCGCACACAAGTTTACGTGTCGGCTAATTCACATCCAGTTTTTACTCGCTTGTATGGCGTGCTCATACAGTTTCTACGCGTTGGAGTGGGTGGCTGCTATCGTAATTAAGTAGTGGTGGTTGGTCGATTTTCAGTGCACTGTTTTCAGTTGACTGTCTGGTTGGCGGACAAGGACACCTAGGAACGAGGTCGGTCTTCCATTCACACCTCCATCGTGAATCAGATCCAGAACGGCTGAATTCGTTTATTTATTACAGAGGTTGTGTATTTCGACAATTTTCTCGGTGATGTCGGCATTGTCAACGTAGACGATCGACCACTACAAGCTTTCGGTTAAGCCATTTTCAACATGAAGGTTCTGACAATAGATAACTAAGTCGGAAAGAAGTGAACGAGCAACGGGTTTGTCACAGTAACCATCTCCATCTTTGACTTAAGATACACGCGGCTGACAACCAAGCCACGTTCACGAATCGATCCTGCATGGACGTCCGGTTTCTTTAACTAACAATGACTTTGACCTCCTAACCGGGTGGATAAACTTATTTTTGACAATAGTAGGCAGAGAATGAGTGAGGGTTTGTGATGACAGAATATTACTCTTTGGCAAACTTAGTAGCAAATACATATCGACACTATTTTATGAAATTTGCATGAGGAAGAATTTCGTACTTTTTCAGTTATGTACCTAATAATCGTACTCAATATAAGTATAAATTACGACGTATACTCAGCTATGCGGATCAAGGCGCGTCTCTTCACCACGGTGACGCGTCGATGTTTACTTTGTGCAGCAAAAACGTCATGGAGGGGATAAGTGAAGAATATTATGTTGACAATCTCGAACTATGCGACTATGCTTAAGTACGAACTACAGTCATGACTACCTGAAACTCTTCAGGGCGAAGTTTGTTGGCTTTTGCTCGGGCAGCTAAGCTCTTCACCTCCTGGCTGATTGTGAAAATACCCTGAACGAAAGTGAAAGAGAAGAAACGTTAGATTGGCCAAAACAACCTAGTGATAGACCACATATTGGCAGAAGTGGATTGATTACCTTCTTTTCAGCACCAAATATAATGGGAGTGATAAGACCGTCGGGTGTTGCAACAGCCACGCACACATCGACAGAATTGTGCCTGAAATGGAAGGAGCGTATTTGGTATTTAGAAGATTCTACCCCCAGTGTAACTTAGAGGGCCTCGTTCCAAGATCTTTGGGATGATTGAAGAGCGGTCTACTTGTAGCGGGCTGTACATTTGCTACAAGTAAACAAGCACACGGAGAAGCCTCATTTGGATGGGTTGATCAGTTTTTAGATTAAGAAAGTCTCTCAACAAACACACGAAATAAGCCAAAGGTATGAAACGAGCACTGGCTGCAAGTAGTAGGCAGGACGGTGGACAAAGGCCCATTAGAATAGGCCGAGTAGTATTTTGATCAAGAGAAATTTCCCCACACCAGGCGAGCGACATCAGCCGGCTGTACGAAAAGTGAGGATGGCGAAATAGAAAGGTTCGTAGTATAACAGTGCATTGCCCTCGTGACTCTGGAAAGAACCAAACGCCAAGGCCGATGCAGACTAATGTAAACTATTATATTATGTAAGGGCAAATTTTGCGACGGAAATTTTAAAGATTCCAGGTTGCCAATTTAAAGCATGCCGGGATCGGAATGATGTGTCATCTTGAAATGCGAAACGTGGGGGTGGGGTGAAGGAAAATCAATCACTTGGAATCAA